>BPLQ01003591.1:0-102500 GCA_021605075.1 Caerostris darwini
AAAAATTCTTTGCTGATTATTATGATTTATAGTTTTACTGATAAAGAATGAAAAATTTGTGACAGTTTTTCTTGTCTCTTTGAAGTAATGAATGAAAAATTTACCACTGGCTTTTTGCTTTTAGCAATAACGAACGAAAAGAATTCTGCTACGCGCGTTTGTATATATATATATATATATCATACTAAATATATTCTTAAATATTTTTCATTTTTTTATACATAAAGAAAGAAAATATATATATGTTTAGAAACTCCTTTCATTTATTTACTATGCTCTGTATGTCTGATCATCTGATTTAGATTATTTGATATCTTCAATTTATGCGATCATTTGCTAGCTACTTTAGAAAAAAGAACTGTTGATTGAGAACTGTAATATCGAAAAAGTGACAGTAAACGATATCATTCGCAACCAAAAGACAATTGAAAAACAAACACAAATATCAATATATATTACACAAAAAAAACAAACATATTTAAGAGGTTTTTAAATATTTATCGATGATACGAAGATTACATTTCAATTTGTCCTTTTCCCTCTTAAAAAGCCATAATTAAAACTGAGTCCTGTTAACTAAAGTAAGCTTATAAAGAAACATACTAATATACGATGATAAGATGAGAATCATTTATTTTTTACATTGTGCTCATAAAAAGTTTAGTTTATGCCTAAATAAAAAAAAGAATTTCGCATATTGAGGAAAGCAAAATACCTTATTAAATGAATTTCCATTGCTTAATTTTTCAAAAGCTTTAATTTAAACTTTAAAAGTTCGTTTGATTTATATAAAAAAAAAAAAAACAGCAAACAAAAATTTTTCATATTGAATAAAGAGAGATAATTTTTTATCATACTAGATCATTTCATTTCAATTCCCTCTATTAGTTCACACTCTCCTTATATATATATCTTGTTCAATTTTTCAATCGTTCATGAAATACTTTTTATTCATCCACTCGAGTTCAAATACATTTTTTTTGAACTTGTAGTGGATGACACTGGATGTTAATACAGTTTTTTTCAAATATTAATTCATTCCCAAAATTAAATTAATTCATTTTTTGTTTTTATATGTGAGACAAAAAATTTTTTTCACTTATATAAGATATTTAGCAGGATATACATTTATAAATACCGTCAGTGGCGAAGCGTGTAGATCGCTGGAAAAAATTTATTTTTCAGATTCTTTTTTCATTCTTTGTTCTAGTCCGAGTCAAGGAGGGAACAAAATGGGAAATGAAACATGTGAATAAATGAGTGAGAGAGATGGAAAGTGTGTGTGTGAGAGAGAGAATTTTTTCTAATTTAAAAAAATGAATGAAAATTATTTATAAAGGACTTTCTGCAATATAGTGAAAAAAAAGTAGGAATTGACTTTAAAAAAATTTTTTTTTTTTATTACTTGTTTTAGTTTATTTTTTTATAAATTCATTTTATGTTATTAATTAGACAGTTATGAATAAATAATAAAACTCAAGTTTCAGGTTGAGTACTTTTTAAAATAATGAATGATTTATCAATTTTGCACGTGCTTGGATTATTAAAAGATAAAATCTCATTTAAAATAACTCAGTTATTTTAATTCATCATCATCCTTGACATGACATTTGCAAATACTTTTTTTAAAATATTACCATATAACAGATCAAGTAATTTTTTTTAACGGTTTATGAATGATTTTTTGAATTTTGAAAAATATATTCTTACCCAGTAGAAACATTTATTTAAAAAAAAAAAAAAAAACAGGTTTAAAAATTATGCAATTATCTTTAAGTAACCTTGGAAAATAAGAATTAATCAAATTATATTAGCCTATTTATATTCACAAAGAATTGAACTTTGATTTTGTTGACCATAAATTTTATCTCATTAAAAAAATAATAATCATAAAATTAATTGAAATTCAATACCTTAACCATAAAAGAACATGATTTTTATAACTTTTTTACAGTTTATTAATTGATGTTTTGAAAAATAGTGCGCAATATTGCATAAATATTATTATTTGCGCAGAAATATTAAAGTCTTGAAGACGTAAAGTTAAATACGATGCAATTACATCATGAAAATAATAGAAGTTATAATACGTATCATCTATCAGAAAAACAAACAGAAATGTAATTTAATTTTTTATTTTTACCTAAATTCTCTTTGAATGCAAATGTTATTAAATAAGGAAAAAAATAAAATATAAACAGAAATTAAGATTATTCCATAACATGCTTGAGTATCAATTACCTAAGCAAAGAGAATGCAAACTTCTTTTTTTTTTGCTTCATAAACTGCCATGATTATTTAAAAATACGTTAAATATGACTTAGAATATTTATTAATTAACTATCAAAAGTACTCAGATAAAGGAAAATGTAGAATTTTTTTAATGTTTTTTTTAATTTAAGTATAGGAATTTGCTTTATGAATTAGATATCATTAAAAACTAAAACGTAAACAATACCTGAATTAAATAAATGGAAAAAATAAATTAACTATTAAAATCATTATTAACTCAATTGCAAAATTTTTCATCGTCTTATGTATATGTATATATATCTTTATTTATCCATTTAAATCGTGTGTGTATATATTAGACCTTGCTTAAAAACTATGGCACTTAACGCAAAGATTTTATTTCATTGAATTTATTCTTTACATATCTGGTGTATAATGGAAAATTATATTTTATTTTTAACGTAATACTATTACTTTGTGTCTTGCGCCATCTAGTGGTGTAATCGGTTCGTTTATAGCTTTTTATTCGTCTTTAAAATTTTAATTTTAAATTAAAATATAAAATTAAAATATTATATTTTTTGAGGTTTATGTGAATGTGCTCTTTTTAAGTAATTTTTTTTTTATTTACTACATATGCTCTATACATAGACTTATTTATATTTTATTTTCTAAATTCTTGTATTTATAAATAATTATTCAACATAATTTTCTTTTCATAATTTGCCTAATGATTATTTCCCTTTTTTATCAATAATTTTGTCCGAAAACAAAATTTGCAGAAACTAAAGTTTTTCCTTTTATTTTATTTAGCCGGAAAATGTCGTTTCATATCTGCTTATATATATATATATATAAGCAGATATGATGATATACATTATATATATATACTCATGTCCAATTTTATCTTCACATACCCAAAAATAATGACATTCAATGAAATATTCAATCAATGTGATCCATGTTCGCAGAGAATGTGTGAAAAACCAGCCTGATTAGCATTATCCAATCAAAAATAATCAAATGATTTCTGATATGCAAATTTAGACTTACACCATCCAAAGTTAAATCAAGCGCTTTGAGTATCTGAGGGATTTTCTGTAACACAGCGTTTGATTTCAGTGTGTAAGGACTCAAATCGGTTTGTTATGGCAGTATTGTTTGGAAAAATCTATGAAGTGCGACTCATAGACCGTTTAGAAGCAAGGCAGCCAATCACGGAACAGTCAGATGTCTGAATATTTTAAGACAGACAGTGTCTGCTTTATGGAAATAATTTCAGAACGATGGAACTGTTGTAAGAAGGTCGTAATTGAATGACAATTGTTTCTGAAGATCCATATCTGGCAATAACTGCCCGTCGTAATAGGAAGTCTTAAGTACTGTTACGTTCAGAAAGTTACGTTTACAGCAGCCTCTGGAACTGCTGAATCCCGCCAAACGGTATACAGAAGGTTTAGTGAAAAAGGCCTTTATGCCAGAAAGCCAAGGGTATGTGTTTCACTTTCTTCGCAACAAAAGAAGGGCGCTTTAATTAATCCTCACATTGTAGTTAGTAATTTATGTAAACTGGCAACTGGCGTACCGATTGCGGAGTACCCATGGGGATAGACCCCTTAACCTCCTCATCATAATTCATAGATAAATTTACAATTATAATTGGCTGCTTAAATGTTAGTATTTAGAGACAAGATAAAGTTTCAAACTCTAAAATTAAAAAAAACTAAAAATAAATAAAAGTAAGATAAAGAATAAAAATAAAGTTAAAGTTAAAAGAATTTAAGTTTAAATTCGGTACAATTAGAGACCAGTTGTCAATGTCGTAAAACTATTGCCGAATGATATGATTGTAGTGAATATGCTGAACGGTTGGAGTCCGTAACGATTAGTGATTTTCTTCAAAAAAATACCGATCTCAGAACCAAAGTTCTGTTATTTTATTTTCAGGGGTTTATTTTGAAATACTTGCAGTTTCTTTCATTTATGTAAACAGTTTTCCAGACTGATACTCGGTGTTTTAGCAACCACTTTGATACTTCGCTTCTGTTGGCGTTATGCTGTGTAATTTTTAATAATTATTAGAGATTTTACATTCCCAATTGAGATTATTTTTAAACATTCGATTTTCAAATTCGTCTGTTAATTCTATATAGAAGTTTTTGTCATGGCGTTTACCAACCTATTTCTGTGAACTTAGCAAAACCTTTTTTTTAAGTTTGTGACAAAATGTTTATAAGCTAAAAATCTTTTATTTTCTAAAGGTTGTCAACGTCGGGTCATACATGCTAATGTATATGTATTCCAACTCTTTTCTATGTAGTTGGAACTGCCCTCCTGCTTGTTTTTGAAATATGTTATTAGATAGATTTTGACTATGTTATTACATACGTTTCATCATCTTCTTCTTCTTTGGCGCAACAGCCCCATGGTGGGCGAAGGCCGTCTGCCTACTGGCAGATTTCGATACAGAAGATGTTACCTTTTTTACAGGGTAGGAATGCTAGCCTTACGCTCAACGCGCTACAGTCATATTAGAATGGGACCTAGGGTGTAAAGTGGATTCCGAACCATTAAAAGCATCCATGGCACCACTGGACTCGAACCAGAGCGCCAGAGATATATTTCATCCATTTGTTTGAAATAACGGGGATTATAAAATCATCAGAGAACATCTTCCTTGATAAGAATATATTTTAGGTATCATAGTGGTTTTTTCCCCCTTTGAATTAGTAGTTTTTTAGCACAACACGCACACTTTTAAAATTATCTTTGCAGGGGTTTAACTTTATGTGTTTATAAATGCACAGTAACCTCTCTTTAATCCGTCACGAATTTTTAAAATTTAACGAGACTAAATCCCTCCGAGATTATAGAACGTCAATATAGTTTTCAGGGGTATATCAGAGATATAAATTTAAACGCTTAAAAGTTGTACAATCAGAAAAAATAACCCTTAATAACTTTTGTAATTATCAATAGATCTTCACATAAATAATTTCGTTGGAAATGGTTCGAAAGGAACTAACTTATGGCGCAATTTAATTGATTAAAAAATTAATTAACATGATTAATTAAACGTTAACTCGTTTTTAAATGTTTCTATTACGGAAGTCAAAATTTTTAGTGCAATCGATTTAAACATGTAAAAAATAGTATACCTACCAATTTTTGTGACAAACTTTTAAAATTACAGATAAGGGCCCGTATCAATATTACAGCAGTTTCATTCTGTAAGTGAATATGTTCTTGTTATGAATGCTAAAAAAAGTGCGAATAATTTGATCGAATTTCTTAGAAAATGCTTGCATATAATAAAAAATAATTCAAATTGTTTATTTAAATAATAATAATTATACATTTAATATATTATTTTATAGCAATAATATCATTTCGGGTGAATAAAATTTTTAATGACACCTTCTATAAGCAATGAATGGTTAAAACGTTTTTAAAAACTGTTTGAATAATCAGTTTGGAAAAGGGGAATGGGAGTATCTTAATCTCCTAAGATGGCACTGATGAGGATAACTAGAGTGTCACAATGGCAGTGTGGTAATCTGGGTAACGTTGAATTTGTTATATATCTGACGTTCCAATCGTAAATAATCTTAAGGTCAAATGACTGGTATTTTAAAATAATAACATTTTAAAGAAATTTTTAACAATTAATATCCATAGAAGATTGTAATTATACGTTTCTCCCGGTTTCATTTTTTCTGATTAAGTGAAAAGTAATTTGCTCATTTTTAATAAATCAAATATTCTACAATCCTTAATTAAAAAAATAAGTCAATAAAAAAAAAATAATAATAAACAGTTATGAGTTTTCAGAAAGAAAAAAATAAATTTCCCTCAAGTTTATTCTAAGTTATAACATAAAACAATGTTACAGTAAAATTATTAGTTATTGATGAATTTTCTATTTCATCTTTAGTTCATAATATAATAGTTGTAAATGGAGAATTTAAAAATGGAATTTATTTTTCATTACAAATTTTGTTAAATAATATTCTCAATAGATGGCAGCATGAGTCGTGAAATTAGAAAAATTTTGAACTAAATCCAACTAATTATAATTAGTAGAGTTTAGTTTTGCAGTCGTTATTAAACTGTTTATAATTTGTTGGTCAATCGTTTCAAAAAAATATTTTGAGAAGAAATAAATAATTTTCAAATTTTTAGAAATCATTTTTTATTAAGCGTTTTATCAATAGATGGCAGTACAAGTCACACATTTAAGATTTTGTCACTAAACAACACATCAGAAAGAAAGAAAAAAGATTTAGATTTTTATTTTAAATTAGAGTTTACTTTAATATTTATAAATCGTTTTTAAGACAATCTATTTAAAAAATACTTTGTTTTCGAAGACAGTTTGATTTTTTCGTATTGTTTTTTAAATTATATATAAAATTTCGTTAGCATATTAATATAATAAACCTTAGCTCATATTCAATTTTAAATTATTTCTTCACATTTTATAGTTTAATTTTTAATTATTTCTTTAAGGAAAAAAAGTTTTTGTTTTATAGCAATGCTCGAAAAATAAAGGAAAAGATGAATGGTAATTAATTTGGTTGATAGAATCTTCACACACACATATGACCTATACAATAAAAGAAGTTTTTAAAGTCGTCGATAGATGACGCTCCACAACAGATGTACTATTTCTGACAGTCAACTAAATGTTAATAATCTATCTCAGAAACAATTTTTATTTTATAATTATTCCAAATTATAATTTATAACTAAAATTTATTGCAACTTGTTTTACTTCCAGAAATCCATAATAATTTTAATTACTTATTTTCTTACCATGATATTTATTATTAGTTATTTCCTTTATTTAGTTATTTACTTATTTTCTGTTATTCTTATGATGATATTTTTTTTTTTTTTTTTTTGAGTAATTCAAGATAAAAAAGAATAAATGATTATCGTACTTTAATAAACTTGATATATATATATAAGAAACATTTTATTTTAAACTCAAAATTAGCTGGAAATTTTAAATTCTTCTGTTTCAAAATTTCGAAAATTCTATTTCAAACTATTCGCTTTATCTTTTCGAAATAAATCGTTTGAGTAGGTAAACTTACGTTTAGTGGCAAAAATCAATTGCTTATTTATGTGATATCTTTAGATTGCTTCAATTTTTTTAGAATATATCGGGCAATTTATTAACAACAGAAACAATAATTATCCTAAGAGGCAAAATTCGAAAAAATGAAAAAAAAAAAAAAAAAAAAAAAAAATTGTAATCGTATTCAGTTCTCTTTGGTACGTTTTTTTTCTTTATGTTTTATGCAAAAAAAAAAAATTTTTTTTTTTATTAGTGATTGAACATTTTTGAGGGCTCACATGGCGAATTTTAATACTCGCCAATTTATTTTTAAAATCAATAATCTTCTTTGAAAATCGAAATGTTTTTTTCTTCATATTAACGTAATTTTCTGTCCATAATCCCGAGCGCCGTATAATCCACAGGCGTAATTTATAGTCTATTCAAGATATTTTTGGCATATAGCACAGACTATACGAAGTGGTATATAATAAGCAGCCCGAAATTTTTAACTTATTATCCTCGAATTACAGACAAGAAATAATAGAATTTGACAGTAATTTTAAATAATATTTGATAAGAACTCTTTTTTTTTTTTTTTATTTTGTTATGTTCTAAATTTTGTTGCATATATTTGTTTGAAAATCAATTTATTATTTCCGCCATATCAGTTGAACACAAAACATAAAGAAAAGCAAAACATCGCTGGCATGAAATAAAATAAAAAAATAAAAAAATTGAAAAATAAATTAAGAAAATACCGAGTTATGACATAATGGTGGAATGTCATTATGGAAATAACCTTCAATAAAATTATTCCTGTTTCCATAGAAATTAAAATACAGATTTCGGACAAATGATTGAAGATTTCATAACACCTGTGTTTGAAAAAGGGCATATAATAGTTGAATAACTATACTTCTTGTTTATTGGCGCAACAGCCCCATGGTGGCCAAGGCCGTCTGCCTACTCAGCAGATATCTTTAGATGTAAGCAGGAACAACAAACAGGAGGCGTTTCTTTTCACGGAGTAAGGTTGTCAGCCATACAACGTTCTACAGTCTTATTAGACCTGGGCCTGATGAAAAATCCATAATTTCCAGAACGCCTTTTAAAAATAAGTTTCAGTATTTATATGGTGCCTGATGGCTGTGTGACTAGCGCTCTGGAGCTCGGTACCATAGCTTTCGAGTTCGAATCCCGGCCGTGGCGTGGATGTTTGTAGTGACTCGGAATCCCCTTTAAGCCGTAGGTCCCGGTCTCATATGACGGTAGAGCGTCACAGAGCCCAATCAGACTTCTTCTCACCCACATCATTCGCAAAATGTAAAGGGGCAACTCAGCTCTAGGCACAGTGATGTGGTGCTGTGTGGTGTAGTAATAGTCATATTAGATAGGGACTTACTGTTTAAAGTGGATTCCGAACCACTTACAAACATCCCTGGCACAACCGCGACTCGAACCCGAAATCTGTGGCACCGATCGCCAGAGCACTAATATTGTTTATTAAACTTGTTTAAATATTAGGTAGGTAATTATAACCTGCGTTTAATTTAAATTCGGAAATATTTATTAACTTTTTAAATATTTATTTATTTTCCGCAATATTTGTATAAAAAAAGATTCTCGTCTTTCTGGGTAAATAGGATATTGAATAAGATGGACTTTGAATAAACTAATTTTATATTTTCCTGTACATAAACCTATGTTTTTTAGCATAATATTTTTCAAGGGACATTGCATCGTACAAAAAGCAGTTGTAAATTTCAACTGTAAAAAAAAAGAAATTTAATATATAAACGGAGAACAATCCACATTTATTTATTTTCACATGCTATGTTACGTGCAATAAAGTTCTGTTTTTCTGCTAATAGCTGAGATATTAGTATACCAACGTAAGATTTCCAATTTTTAAAAACATTTTTGAGATCATAATAACACGAATTTTAAGTAATTAATTCGATGAAATAATCAAGTAAACAAAACAAACAACAAAGCCTTCTTTTGGGAATATACGAATCACATTTAATGATATAGAAAGAAAAATATAAAAAAATATATTCTATTTCCTTAAAAACTGAACCCTGTACATATCAAATTGTGTGTGAAACCCCGCTATTCCATAAACTTCAAAGCTTGACCATTTTAATTTCAGGAAAGTTTTTAATACAAATTCAAATACAATACTACAGATGAAGCAATACATGCCACCAGATGGCGCCAGACACAACATATGTCTTTTGTTTGATAAAAATAGTGTCAATTTTGCCAGGAATTTCGACTATACAAGAGGTAAAAGAATAGTAAATTCAGGTAAAATAAATTAGAACGTAAATATTTTAGTTATTCAACTATTCTGAAGCGTACATGTCATCATAGAATATATTATTATCATCATTATTATTATTATAGTTATTAAAGACAGACGATTATCAAACGTTTTTGATAATCGTCTGTAAATTGTTTTTGATAATTGTGTTTAATAACTGTAAAAACAAGTAGGCAGAAAGTTGTTATTTTGGAAAGGGATACTATTATTATTATTATAGATACTTATTATGAAGGGATATTATATATATTATAGATACTTATTATGAAGGGATATTATATATATTATAAATACTTATTATGAAGGGATAGTATATATATTATAGATACTTATTATGAAGGGATATTATATATATTATAGATACTTATTATGAAGGGATATTATATATATTATAGATTCTTATTATGAAGGGATATTATATATTATTATCGATATTTATTATGAAGGGATATTATATATTATTATTATAGATATTCATTATGAAGGGATAATATGCAATATTATTTTTTAAAGGGATATCTAGAAAGAGATTTTTTTTTAATTGTGTGGTTATCTAAATATTTCCTAAGTTTTAAAAATGAAAATTATTTTCAAAATTGATGCATCTTTAAAATGATTTAAATAACAGCAAAAGGTTTTTCTTTATAAAAGTTTGAAAATAAATTCAAAAATTTAGTTAAAAGAATCTATTAAAATTGATATTTAATATAAGGGATATTATATATTTTTATTATAAATATTTATTATAAAGAGATATTATATATTATTATTTTTAAAGGGATATCTAAAAAAGGATATATATATACATTTTAATTATGAGGTAGTCTTAATATTTCCTATGCTTTAAAAATGAAACTTTTTTCAAAAGTGATGCAACTTTAAAATGATTTCAATAACAACACAAAGTTTTCCTTTATAAAAGTTTGAAAATAAAATCAAAAATTTTGTTGAAAAAAAATTAAATTTAAAGTTATTTTAAATATTTTGTCTCGATTTTTACACGGTATGCAAAAAAGTCGAGTTTTGCCGAAGACCCTTACAGGTCTTATCAGAGGTCATTGACTTTGTAGACGCATCGACATTTAAATAGCAGTAACCATTTATCTTGTTTTCTTACAGTGTAGACATTGGTTTTTGTTGCTAATCACACCATGACGACTTTTTCAATAGACACTTTCCTGAAAAGCTTCTTGGTCAACATTTGCTTTGAAGAACTGAAAGTGAAGCCGATATCCTTATCAATACAACCACAAACACCACGCTCTCTTTTCAAATGCGTTACGCTTAAATTGTTGAAAAGATATGCATTGTAATTCATAAAGGATTTGTGTATTTTAAAAGCATCCAATGGTCATTTAGTAGAGAATGAGTTGTTTAAGTAAAGAAAGAGTTGCTTAGTAAAAAATTTTAGATGCCCACGTGCTACATTGTTAATAAAGAGGGTGAATTTAGGTTTAAGGGTAAGGTTTAGGGCAGATATGGTCAACCCAAAGTATCTTGCAGGACCACTTTGGAAATGCATCCTAACTCCGCGGGCCGCATATAAAATTGCATATCCCCATATTTGATTTAGACAAACTGAACTTTTAAAACTGAACTCACAAATATTGTATTATGAGTCAGGTCATGTCTACGTTCGTGAAAATAAAGCTAGAATAGAACAATTTTTAATACAGATTAAAATGCAAAATTACAGACGACGCAATCACGCCACCAGACGGCGCCAGACACCAAATAAGGCTTTTGTTTATTAAAAATAAATAAGGACATTTTTGTCAATACTTTTGACTATATACAATATAAAAGAATAGTAAGTTCAAGTAAAATAAATTAGAAGGTAAGTATTATATTATTTTAGTTATTCTGTAACGTACACATCATCATAAAATATATTATTATTATTATTATTATTATTAGAGTTATTAAACACAGACGATTATCAAAAATATTTGATGATCGTCTGTGTTTAACAACTGCAAAAATAAATAGCAAAATATTATTATTTTTGAAAGGGATATTAAATATTATTATTACAGATATTTATTATGAAGGGATATTATATATTATTATTATAGATATTTATTATGAAGAGATATTATATATTGTTATTATAGATATTTATTATAGATATTATATATTTTTATTTTTAAAGGGATATATATAAATATATATTTTTTAAAGGGATATATATATTATGAGGTGGTCTAAATATTTAGACCAATCATTTAAAAAATATATATATAAAATGACGACTAAATATTTCCTATGCTTTAAAAATGAAAAAAAATAAATAAATAAATAAACTTATTCAAAAGTGATGCATTTTTAAAATGATTTCAATAACAACACAAAGTTTTCCTTTATAAAAGTTTGAAAATAAAATCAAAAATTTTGTTGAAAAAAAAAACTAAATTTAAAGTTATTTTAAATATTTTGTCTCGATTTTTACACGGTATGCAAAAAAGTCGTGTTTTGCCGAAGGCCCTTACAGGTCTTATGAAAGGTCATTGACCTTGTAGACGCATCAACATTTAAATAGCAGTAACCATTTATCTTGCTTTCTTACAGTAGACACATGCTTCTGTCGATAATCACACCATGAAGACTCTTTCAATACACACTTTCCTGAAAGGCTTCTTGGTCAACATTTGCTTTAAAGACCTGAAAGTGAAGTCGATATCCTTATCAATCTAACCACAAACACCACGCTCTCTTTCAAATGCGTTACGCTATATTGTTGAAAGGTATGCATTGTTATTTGTGTATTTTAAAGAAACTATAATAGTCATTCAGTAGAGAATGAGTTGTTTGGTAAAGAATGAGTTGCTTAGTAAAAAAATTTAGATGGCCGCGTTACTTTGTTAATAAAGAGGGTGAATTTAGTTTTAAGGGTAAGGTTTAGGACAAGGGTGGTCACCCCAAAGGATCTCGCGGGCCACTGTGGAAATGCATTCTAACTCGGCGGGCAACATTTAAAATTACAAACCCCTATATTAGTTTGAGACCCACTATAGACATTTTTTTGGAGTGAAAAATTGAAACATAATGAGTTATTATAGTGTTTATTATTATTCTTACATGTAAACAAAGATAATATATAATAATAATGATACTAAACGCACATTGTAAAGAAATATATAACACTAAAAATGAAATATATAAATATAAAGGAAATAAAAAAAATGAAATCATTAAAAAATATTTATTTGACTAGCGCGATATTTGTTTTCTCAAGAATATTATTTTAAAATCAAACTTAATTTTTTCTCATAATTTCAAAAGTTAATTTTTGAATGTATGGATGCACACATAATGTATTTTTTTAATACATTGGCCATTAAAAATAAATATATTTCATAAAAGTGTAATAAATCTCACGGGCCGGAAAAATGTTCAAGGCGGGGGCAGCCTGTTGGCCCCCAATTGTTTAGGGGATTTAGTACCCCAACAACTATTGAATAGTTTCTTGGCTCTTACTTTGGTTACTCAACTAACAGTCTATTTATTTAAGCAATATGTATTTTTTTCCAAAATGGATTAAAATTAACGTATCTACTCTACAGTTCTTCCTTTAAGATATCATTCTCATATATTAAATTTTAATAACATACGCTAAAGTTTTTAAAAGTATTTCAAATATGGCCAAGAAAAAAATTACATTTTCATAATAACGGTTTAGTTTCCAATTTATGTCAAGATATATTTTGTAAATGGCATTAAATAATGGCATTTTTGTAAATGGTTAATATTATAAATAAATTTATGGAAAAAAGGCTTCTTTAAACTTTATATAACAATGTTTTTCACTGCACCTACATTTTGTCAACTCTATCAGGAACGAACAAAACTTAGAAGGCATTTGGGGCAGGGTTTGAGTTTGGGGTTCTCGTACCAACGAAACGTTTTTTCAAATTCTTTCAATATATTTATTGATAAATCGATGTTAAAAACCTTTACAATTATAGTGATTCTTAAATTTCAAGTTTAATATTCACTAAATTTGTTACAAAATCGATGATAAAAACCTTTACAATTGAAGTGATTTTTATATTTCAAGTTCAGTATTAATTTGTTGAAAAATCGATGTTGAAGACTTTTAAAATCGGAATGATTCTTAAATTTCAAGCTCAAAAATTCAACTATTCAATTCAAGTTCAGTACTCAGAACACAAGTTGACACCTTAAAACCTGCCAAGCTCTATTAGTGTTTCTTTGACCATTGAAGATACAATAAAATTCTTCGAAATTTTTCAAAGCCAAATTCAAAAGCCATCTGCTGTTTAGCTTCTAGGCACTTTGTTACAAATGAAATCATGTCGGTATACTTTGTAGAAACTTTTGTTGTTGTTGACATTTCTGAAACGAATCTTGCTATCAGTAAGTTTAACAGAACAAAAGATTCAGCTTCAAATGTGTTAATCTTTTAACCTCAACCACAAAGAGAAGAACTATCTTTCTATGTACAGGAATGGCTTTTCACAAAGGATCTATACATTTTAGGGAAGCCGATAGCTATTTAGTAAAGAATATAAAATGCCATAAATGATTTATTTTGTTAAAAGGTGTGTTGAAGATTTAGAGGGTTTAGTGTTCTGAAAACTTAGCCCTTGCTGTGGTTACCTGCTCAGTATTTTATATACTTAAGGAAATAAAACCTGATTTAAAAATAAATATCATACTTTGTTTAAATTTATTTTCTGTTGTTGCTCAGTTTAGATAGCCTTACATAAAAACTCATTAATTTCGACCTATATGTATTAACAAAATATATAATACTGTAGAAAATTTACAGAGTATATGAAAAATAATTTTATCTTTGTCTATTTAATTTGAAATATTATAATATGCACCGTAAATGAAATTAAATTTTTGATTATGATGAATTAAATTTAAATTAACAGAGTATCACTTCACGCCAAAATTTAAAATATTGCCAAATAATCGCCAATTACAATTTAACGCGTTGCATTGTTTGGCATTATTAGTGGCAAATTCATACAGAGTATACCAGAAAGAATTTCATAATTTTAACTTTATCTATTCAGTTTGAAATTTTATGATATGCATCATAAATGAAATTAAATTTTTGGTGTATAAAGAGTTAAATTAACTGGGTACAGGGTATTACTTCACGCCAAAAATTTAAAATATTGCCAAATAATCGCCAATTATTATTTAACGAGTTGCATTGTTTAGCATTATTCGTGTTAAATCCTTTGCATTAGGATTTACATTTTGTTTAGTTCTTAGACCAATGCTGACTGATGCAGCACCCATCTGGAGCCTTGCTCCAAAAACAAACAGAAACAAAATCTAAGTTATCCAAAATAAAATGCTCTGAATAATTACGTCAGCTCCCGGGCTCATTAGAAATGACATGACCTTCAAATAGAATCAATAGACGGTCCTATTGCGAAGCTATCAAGAAAGTTGTTTTTTAAATATCAAGAGCCATGAAAATAAGTTAATTAAAGCTCAATTATTCTTCGCCCACAACGAAGGTAAATACCATTATCCATATTACACAACAGGATGGAATCATGACCTCAAGCCTCCCTAATTTCTTCTATGACTCATCTGCAATATTACTCTCCAGTTCTATGAAATCTCTCCTCTGCCTTGGCAGTGAGTACTGCGGAATTATGTTAAAAAAGGGGAAAAAAATTCCATTTCTGAAAACGTCAAACTCTACCCTGCATTAACAAACTTCAGTTTTAAAATGCTGTTTGTATGTCTTCTGTTTCCTCAAAGCTTTTTATTTTTGTGCTTATATATCTATATTTTCCATATATAATAGAAATAAATAGAAAATATAGATATATAAACACAAAAATAAAAAGCTTTATATGTCTGCTATGTGTTTATGTATTTATATGCTTCTATTGTGCATTTATGTATTTTTATATTGCTTATATTTGTCACCTCCTAGTTAGTTCCCTTCCCCTTAATTTTTTCTTTCTTTCATTTTTTTTTTTTTTTTTTTTTTTTTTTTTAATCTTCTTTCCCTTCTATTAATTGTTTACTTTAAATTTTTTAATTCCTGCTAATTCTGTGATACTCTCGACTCTCCTATCCAATCTAGTAGTGCGTTTTGCTTGAAATCCCTCTAAAGAAGAACTTCTAAAAAATTTCGAATAGATTACACATCATGATTTTAATCTTTATTTTCGCATATATAATACAATTAAAATATATGTTATCATAACAAAAATTCTATAATAAGCGTTAATATTTCGAAATAATGTCGGCTTATTATTATTGTTGTTGTGTACATGTTATGCAAATAAAACCTACTTACAAGCTTAAACTAAACTTATTAAAGATCTGTAACTGTCACTTTGCTGTTTAATATACCTCATTTCATCATACTTCAATAATACACAATTTCTACCAATTATTTATTTTTTAATTTTTCTCTCAAAATAAGTATGTAATGCACCTTATTAGGTACTTTTCAGTTAACAGGCTATCATTTCACTCCAAAATTTAAAATATTGCCAAATAATCGCCAATTATAATTTAACGAGTTGCATTGTTTGCCGTTATTTGTGGTAAATTCTTTACATTATGATTTACATTTTGCTTGAAGCCCCGCTAAAAAAGGACTTCTAAAAAATTTCGAATCAATTAAAAAAAAAAATGAAGAGAGTGATAATTGGAAATGACAAATTTTGTGTAAGATATTTGTACGATGTATTATTACGAATTATTATTTTATTATTTCGAAATGAAGAACAATATTATATCAAAATTACACAAATAGGCCTCCTAATTATTAGTTAATAGCAATTATAACAAGGCTGGATAAAACAAAACATCTTTAGTTTTGGTAAATTTCATTATAAAAAAATATCAATAAAAAGTGTAAATTATTATTTGGTAAAAAAGAAAAATTGTTCTCAGTTACTATTTAAAAATAAAATGAGTTTAGAAAATATATTGTAAAATTTGAGACAAACAACAAATAAATTTTGACCTATATAATAAAATATTTGAAACAAACAAACAAAAAAAAAATTTTAAAAGAAACACAATTGCATAAAATATAAAATATTTCATTTTAAATTTCAGAAAATTTCTTAAGTTAAATAAACTTAAGAAATTAAAACTAATTACTAATTAAAACTTAAACTAATTACCAGCTTCAATACAAGTTTTTGCTGTAAAAAAAGTTGTTCTAATGCAGCTGGCAATACAGAGACAGTTAATTTTTATGCCTTAAGCAAGGACTGCATCACTGTTACTCATTTAGCACTACCCAGGGGGCACGTGTAGCTTGAAGAATATGCTGCGGACGCGATTAACACTACCCACACACCCTCTACGATCCTATTATACCGGGACCTATGGTTTAGAGTGGATTCTGAACCACTACAAATATCTGTATCTGTCATTATAATTTCATATAAAGAACAATCTTGTAATCAGTTTTGTTAAGATTTCTGTCAGAAATTTTATAAGAATAATTTTTTTTTTCTTAACTGAAACTATTCTTAAAATGTCAATATAAATTTAAAAAAAAATGCTATGTTTAAAACATTTGCGGAGGAGTAAAAACGTCAATATAGGAATATCTCTTAATAAACTGTAATATAATGTTGTATGGATTTAAAAGCTTATTTTTTGTTACGTAATATATTCATATTTTAGGTATTACAATTTTTATAATTAGTTATTTACAAATATAAAAGTCTTTCCATTTAAAATTTATGAAAGATAAATATATGACAGGCATAGTGTTATGCTGCTTTCATGAAATTTTGTAAATAATTACAAAAATTATTATTATATCAACTATAAACATTTGTAACCATTTTAGTAGACTTTTAATGACACTTCTCTAAAAATTTACTCTAAATCTGAATTTTTATTAAAATTGATGTTTCAATTAAATTTATACTAATAATAATAAACCAAATATTCAGATTTGAATTTCTTATAAAACAAATTTGCAAACTTTTCCTACCGTGCTTGACACTGGGATTATATTAATGGTTTATGTACTATAAAAGTAAAAAAAATAGCAGAAATTATGATTACTAAATTATTAATAATAATTTTTTTTTTTGAAATTTTACTTTACACCCAGTAAAAAAAAAAAAAAATAGTGTAACAGTGAAAAGAATTAGAACGGTAAGTGTTATAGTTATACATACACGCGGATACTTATATTTGAATATATCATGTTTTGATTTCATTTCTCTTACCAGGTTAGCTTTGTCCGAATCTGTATAGCTACTTTATAAATATTAGAGTTCTTTTTAACGATTTAACAATGAGTTTGCGTTTATTAATTAATTTAATAATAACAATTAAGTAATGGTAAACTTGGTGACGAGCATTGTCAGTTCTTTTTAACGATCCAACAATGAGTTTGCGTTTATTAATTCATTTAATAATAACAATTAAGTAATGGAAAATTTGGAGACGAGCATTGTCAGTTCTTTTTAACGCTCCCACAATGAGTTTGCGTTTATTAATTAATTTAATAATAACAATTAAGTAATGGTAAATTTGGAGACGAGCATTGTCAGTTCTTTTTAACGATCCAACAATGAGTTTGCGTTTATTAATTAATTTAATAATAACAATTAAGTAATGGTAAATTTGGAGACGAGCATTGTCAGTTCTTTTTAACGATCCAACAATGAGTTTGCGTTTATTAATTAATTTAATAATAACAATTAAGTAATGGTAAATTTGGAGACGAGCATTGTCAGTTCTTTTTAACGCTCCCACAACGAGTTTGCGTTTATTAATTAATTTAATAATAACAATTAAGTAATGGTAAATTTGGAGACGAGCATTGTCAGTTCTTTTTAACGATCCAACAATGAGTTTGCGTTTATTAATTAATTTAGTATTAACAATTAAGTAATGTTAAATTTGGGGCATGCATTGTGAAAAACAATGACTGAGAATGAATGAATAATTTAAAATTAATGTGATTTGAAGACTTTTTAAAGGTATTGAGTTCGTATTTGTGAAAAGCAAAAGAAACCCTCACAATTAATTTATTTGAAAAGCTTCTTTTTATCTATAACTATTTTAAAATTTGTTTGGTAATAATTAAAATTTCTTAACATAAGAAAGAAATTGATGCTTTACTATTTGTGTCACACAAAACAGCACTTGATTGACTGGTAACTGGCGTACCGATTACGGAGTACCAATGGGGATAGACCCCTTAACGTCCTCATCTTAATTCTTATATAAATTTACAATTAATAAGTTGCTGTTTAATGTTAGTATATGGTAAAAATAAAGTTTGTAAAAATTAAAAAATACTAAAAATAAATAAAAGTAAGATAAAAAAATAAAAAAGTTAAAATTAAAAGAAATTAAGTTAAAATTCGGTACAATTAGGGGCCAGTTGTCGATGCCACAAAAATATTGAGTAAGTATTAATATTGAGATTGCTGAACGTGTGGGCCGTAACGATGAATCTGAAAATGAAAACATTAAGTAACCCCCAAAAAAGGCCGATCTCAGAACCAAAGTTCTCATATTTTATTTTATTTTTATTTATACAATAGAATAGCTTTTTATTTATATAATAAAATAGCTCTGAATTAAACCTCCAATTTACATTTGAGACCACCATCCTTGTATATGGAAAAAACAAATTTTATACTATAACCTGCCCAAAAAAATCAATTATTATCCGTTATGTTGGACAATTTTGCAACGAATTCTAATTCAAATCGCTAAATAATACGCCCCTCTTTTTTTATCTTCAAAAAGCAAAATAAGCACAATGCCTGGAGGATTATTTTACCCTTTTAACATGCCGCGTCGTTTGTGTACGTCATAACAGCTTGATGACACACGGAGACACAGTGGCGAACCACTATAGTTTGTCTTTTCTTCTGTCTTCCCATATTTCTGTAAAAATAGGAGAAGATCTTCTTCCTTAACATCCTCGCTCATCATGCGCCTATATAAAAGCGCTAAATGATGCTTAGACTCGCTTTCATCGAACGTCGGCACGTCATTAGCAAGAGATAAATTTAGCACTTGAAAGACCTCCCTGCTGTTATGCCCTCGGGCTACACCCCCCTGTCTTTTTTTTGTCATTCATTCGCCGGATTAGCCCGCCACCGTCCACAATGCCGCTGATGTCTCTATTCTATGTCAATGTCCGGTTTATGTCATGTGCCTTAAGGCATAAAAGTTTGATGGTAAACATCAACAACTTTTTGTGTACGGTTCTTAGTCAAAATCATGACTTGTAAACTAAGACGTAAATGAGCAGGTGGCACTAAAAGCCTACTGTTAATTGAATCTGCTGAGACTTTTAAAAATATGTTTTTGCTCAACCATGTCGATGTCCTTTTAATGTGTCTGTTTTCTTGTAAATTGGAGAGCAGAAAAATTTCCTTCAATACATCAATTACTGCCGACGCACTATTTTAAGTTAATGGTTGAGAATCGTAAAATGTATTTTCAATAAACAGATACTTCAAAATGATGCATTTAATTGAATTAGCTGAGAGATTTTAGGAGCAACTCAATTCTCAAACATGTCGATGCCCTGTTACTATAGTTATTATATATATTTTTTTTTATTTAGACTAGAATAAATTGTAAATTTCAAAGAAATTATCAAAAATTATTTCGGGTTGTGATAAAGTAGTGCTATCCAATGGAGGTTCTGAGCATTTCTTGTTCCACCAATCTTTTGATGAAAAATGAAGACTACAGACTCCAAATTGTAATGATCATAGAAACAGGAGACAATTAAAAATAAAGTTTGGAGAAGTGATAAACTATATCTATCTGATGCAGAGGTTCTGAACATTACTTTTTTCATCAACCTCTTGAAGAAAAATGAAGACTGCAGACTCCAAAAAATAAAAATCATAGAAATAAGAGACATTTAAAGATAATGCTGTCATTTATTAACCAAAGTTATCAACAAAATCTTCACAAAGCATTATTTTTTAAAAAACAACATAAAACTACAATATCAATCAATTATATTTTTTAAAAAAATGTATTGTTTTTAGTTAACAATATTAAAAAAAGATATAATAGTTTTTACACCATATGCCATAATAATAGTAGCAAGTGAATATTCAAACTGGAATCATTGGCGAATGCAGCTGTAGGTTATGTTGCAGTTCATCATTGCGAATCTTTCAACCAAAACCATGGCTAGACGACTAGATTACCGTGGTGAAATAATTATAGAAAATTATTTTATCTATGTTTACCTATAACCAGCTGACGCTTAGTCAAAATATTATGTCAAGAAAGGCCTAAATATTACTTAGTAATCAATGTGACACACGTAATCTTGTTTTATTACTACTTTCCAATCATATTCTTCATAAAAGTAAATCGCCTTGCAGGAAAAACCCATTTCTACTGCGAGGTAGCGATTGAAACAGCATACGCTAGTCAGTGAAACACGATGCCCACCGATATAATACATATAGCGCCTAGCAAACGTTAATTTTTAGTTCATAAAGAGAAATTGAGTCTAATACTACACGATCCATTAACTGGTGTCATAATCTGTAATTGTAACTTTTTTTTGGCCAAAAAAATTATTCATAGGCGATATAGTTGCAATATGAGATATAAATAAACAAAAGTTATAATAAATTATATAACAGTAGTGTGTTGCATATAACATATTTTTTTTTCTAATGCAGCTGGCAACACAGAGACAGATATCTTTATGACATAAGCAAGGGCTGTACTATGTTACTCATTTAGCACTATCCAGGGGTCACGTGCAGCTTGAAGATATGTTAAAGGACGTGAGTAACACTACCCCAGCAACGCTCTACGATCCTGTAAGACCGGGACCTACAGTTTAAAGTGGAATCCGAACCACTACAAACATCCATGGCACCGCTGGGGCTCGAACCCAAAACCTGGGGTACTCGGTCATCAGGCCCCAAAATAAATATTTAACAGAAATAAAAATTTAACTTTTAATAGAAATGAGTAGGTTTCGTTATGGGTATCATATTATATATATACAGGCTTCTCAAATAGATATTTTGAAATTTTGCATTATTAAAATTATCTGTAAATAATAAATTATAACTGAGGTAACATTAACAAATTTACTGAATTGGGGTATTTTTTAATCTAAATTACTTCAGCTTCCAAGTATATTCTTGTTAATTAGTTTAATGATGTAAAAATTTCTGGTTATTAGTTAAATAATTTTGTTAATTAACTACTTTGCCCCAAAAGATTCCCTTCAAGATATTTTCAGGAATACCACTTTTATGAAGATCTAATGACAATTACGAAAGTTGTTAAGAATGTCCCCATTAATGTATACATAGATATAATCAAACTAGATAAGAGTATTATACTAGTAAAGTATTATACTAGTAAGAGTATCTACAAATATTCCTTAATATTTGTAGATAACTTCTACAAATATTAAGTAATTTAGATATCAGTCATTAACGGTGAAATAGATATCACTTATTAAATGTGCTCTCAATTTTACATATTTATCATTCGTTTCTGATTACACATGATAATAAAAACATAATGTATAATCATGTACTAATACGTTTATTAAAGAAAATAATTAAAATAGGAATAATTTGAAGGAAAATTAATAATTAAAAATAATGTAAAATTTTGATATAAGTATAACATCGAAAAAATCCCAGATGCTTTGTTAATTTAAAAAGAAACCGTTAGCAATAAAATACTTAAGAATAACAACTAATATAAAAAAAAAAAATTTAAAATCAATTCCTACTTTTTTGTTCACTGTATTGCAGAAAGTCCTTTATAAATAATTTTCATTCATTTTTTTTTAAAGTTTATCTGGCGCCATCTATTGGTACACATATGCAAATTAAATCTAAAAAAATTTAAATCATTAATTAAATTTAATATTTTAATTAATGATTTTAATTATAATGATTTATTATTTTAATTATTAAGGATTTTATATATAATTCATTAAATATTAATGAATTAATATTTGAAAAAACTGTATTAACATCCAGTGTCCTCCACTACAAGTTAAAAAAAAAAATGCATTTGAACTTGAGTGGATGAGTAAAAAGTATTTTATGAACGACTGAAAATTTGAACAAGATATATATAGGGAGAGTGTGAACTAATAGAAGGAATTGAATAAATAAATAACAACATGAAAATCATTCGTGAACAACCGTTGAAATTGAAAAACGATCGTTTGGAGATTCTTCTTCAAACGATTGTATTTCAATTTTCAATGTAATAATAATAATAATAAATAAGATAAAAAAATATTTCTTAAGAATAATAAATAAAAACCATTCGCGAACAATCGTTGAAATTGAAAAACGATCGTTTGGAGATTCTTCTTCAAAATTCTTCCTACTACGAATCTGTTTAAATTTTTTTTTTTTTAATGAGTTGCATTGAGGTTTATTTTCTCCCAAATTTACAATACAGAAAGGGCTCATTCTCTCCGTTAATAAAAAAGAACAAGTAATATATAAAAAAAAAATTTAAAGTCAACTCCTACTTTTTTTTCACTCTATTGCAGAAAGTCCTCTATAAATAATTTTCATTCATTTTTTTAAGTTTATCTGGCGCCATCTATTGGTAGATACAAGCAACTTAAATCTAAAAAAAACTAAAGTTAATGAGTTAAATTTAATTACTGAATTAATATTTCAAAAAACTGTATTAACATCCAGTGTCATCTACTATTTAAAAAAATGTATTTGAACTTGAGTGGATGAATAAAAAGTGTTTTATGAACGGCTGAAAATTTGAACAAGATATATATAGGGAGTGGTGCGCAGAAGATCTACCTCCCTGTGGTGCATCTGGTAACACTTTTTAGTGACTAAAAGATCTGCAACTTGGTTTTATTGTTAGATTAATTAACTCTGTTTCATCATGTTTTGTTGTATTATTTTGCTGTTGTTATATGTTTTTTTGGTTGGTTTTTTTTTTCGTTGTTCTTTTTAGATTAATTTTTTCATGTTTTTTTTTTTTTTTTTTTTTTTTCGTTGTTCTTTTTTTCTGTAACTGTTCATAATCTGCCATTGGAAATAAAATATATATATATATATATATATATAGGCAGAGTGTGAGCTAAAAGTAGGAATTGAAAAATATTCTTTCTAAATAAAAAAAAAGCTTAAGAAAAATAAAATAATAGTAATAATAATAAAATGAAAGACGTTCGCTATCAGTTTTTGAAATTGAAAAACAATCGTTTCGCGATTCTTTTTCCTCATTTCAAATGAAACTGTTTAAATTTTTTTAATGGATAGATTTATGTGTGTGTGTGTGCATGTACTAACATAACCAAAAAAATTTAACATTTAAAGTTCTAAATTTTTTTTCTCCTGAAGACACATAAATATCTGGTGGGTAGCTATAAATCTCGAAAATATTCTCGTTTCTTTCTTTTTTAACTAAACTAAAATCTTATTTTGGGCCTAACGCCATATTTCTTTTCATCCATTTATTTTTTCATTTATCTTTAAAAGATTTCTTGAAATTAAAATGGTAAATTTTATGTTTATGTAATTTTTTTTCTTTAACCGGCCACCAATGCAGAAGTTAAAAGTTTTTACACGATTTAAAAACAAACAAACAAACAATTTGTTGAATTGTTACGCTTTATAAAAAGAACTTAGTAAATATATTTACTTCAATCACCATTTAAATAACATTTAAAAATCCTTACTTACCTTAAAAAGCAAGGGTAAATAAATCGCGTTTTGAATCTTTTATTTCATTATGTAAATGTAAAGCCATTATGTAGCATTTAATGGTGTTCAGCAATTTTTTTATGATATATATACTATATATATATGTATGTATATATACAGGACCTGATAGCTGAATGACTAGCGCTCTGGAGTTGGGTGCCATGGATGTTTGTAGTAGTTCGAAATCCACTTTAAATCGTAGGTTCCGATTTAATATGACTGTAGCTTTGGATGTAGGGCTGACAAATTAAAAAAAAAAACACCTATAAAAAATACCCTATCTGTCTCAAAATCTGCCAGTAGGCAGACGACCTTAACCCACCATGGGACTGTTGCGCCAATGAAGAATATATATATATATATATATATCTGGCGCTCGGTACCACAGGTTTCGGGTTCGAGTCCCGGCGGTGCCATGGTTGTTTGTAGTGGTTCGGAATCCACTTTAAAAAGTAGGTCCCGGTCTAATAAGATCGTAGAGCGTTGTGGGGGCATTGTTACTCCGCGTCCGTGGCTTATCTTCAAGTGACACGCGCCCCCTGGGTAATGCGAAGTGAGTACGTCTGTGCAGTACTTGCCTTAAGGCATCCAACACCAAGCTGTCTAAGTGTTTGCCAGCTGCATTAAAAAAGAGAAAAAAATATTCAATAGTTCTATGGCATCGACAACTGGTACCTATACCGAATTTTAACTTAAATTCTTTTAATTTCAATTATAACTTTTTATTTTTTATCTTTCTTTTATTTATATTTAATATCCTTTAACTTTTTAGAGTACCGTTTTTAATTTTTTAGAAACTTTATTTTTTTATCACCATTACTAACCTAAAGCAGCCAACTATAATTGTAAACATATATATGAATTAAGATGAGGAGGTTAAGGGGTCTGTCCCCATTGGTACTCCGTAATCGGTACGCCAGTTGCCAATGGTAACGCTGGCAGGCAAAAATGCAAAAGTTAAACACCGCACAGTAGCGATATCAATTGAATAGTGACATCATCTCTGTATTTGCAGTCTTCTGTATGGAGAAGAACTATTGATTTAAAACTCTTTTTGATATCACCGCTATCCCCCCCTTATTTCAGCGCTTATTCGACGATAACCCAACACATGATAAGATACTATATTGTAATAACTGGAACAATCTGGTGTAAACTTTTCACTCTAGTATTGATGGTTATCGGATTGTTATTGTTAGTCGATTGTTATCGATAAACCACTAATGTTGTCTTTTGTACTTTTTGAGTGGTTGTGATAGCTGTAAGAAAGAATGCAGATTAAAAACTCATTTTGGTCTTTATCACGACCGTAATGTAGACCATGACACATCGGTAGCTGGCCAGTACATTGTGAAGTTATAGATGGCCAGTTCTTCTGCTACAACTTCATTAACTGGCGTACCGATTACGGAGGATAGAGACAATGGGATAGACCCCTTAACCGCCTCATTTTAATTCGTAAATAAAATTTACGATATTTAATTGGCTGCATAACGTTAGTATATGTTAAAAAATAAAGTTTGTTAAAAAGTTTAAAAAATGGTTGTCTAAAATTTAAAAATAGTAAAATAAATAAAATTATGATAAAAAAAGTTAAAATTAAAATTAAAAGAATCTAAATTAAAAATTCGGTACAATTAGGGACTAGTTGTCGATGTCATAAAAATATTGAATAAGATTAAAAATCGTGATTGCTGAACAAGTGGGCCGTAACGATGAATCTGTAATAAAAGCATTACTAAACCCCCAAAAAAGGCCGTTTCAAAACCAAAGTTTTGGTTTTTTATTTTATATATATTAATATGTGTGTGTGTGTATATTCATTTTTTTTTATAATTTTTGACTATCCTTTTATTTTACAGTTAAAAAATGGAAAAAATAAACCTAACTGTGTTCACTAGATGGCAAAAGAATTAAGATGTACTTCATTAACTATCCTCAATGTTCGCCACATAGTTGTTGTTGTCGTATCCCCTGAAGAGTACAACAAAATCAAATATCGTGGTGCTCTCGACTAATATTGATTACGTTGATTGCCAGTTCCGAGTATAAATCCTTTTCCAAGGGATGGTCCAGACAATGCATAGCGGCTGCAACAGCTGGGCAATCAAAGAAATAATGATTAGTAAGCTCGACATCAGGGCAGTTGCCACATTTTCGGTTTTTTTTAACGTCATCAGCAGAAATTTACATGTTTTTGGGGTGTGTCATCTTTAATCTTGTGAGAGTAGTAGTTGTTCTTCTGTCGACATTTTGTTCTGTAATTTGGTATTTAGTTTTAATTTTAGAAGGAAGTATAAATTTAGATTTTGCCAAGGCATTTGAAGAAAATGATTGTCATTGCCTCGAGAATTTGGACTCGACATATACAAAAGCTAGAAAATAAAATGCCAAAGATTCGAAACCGCTAGTAATGTGAGTTGCAGCAACTGCTTTGTAAATGTGTGTTATGGATGGTAGTTTCAATTAATTTTGATAATCTTCCTGAAGATTATTCAAGAATCTAAAAGAACAGTAATTTCTTAAGATCACGACAGTATTCATTGGTAAATTGGCTGTCATATAGATTGACAATTAATATTCTCTTTTTTACTCTCTTCCACACTTTATTCTGTTGTTTTCCTGAAAGAAAATAAGTCTTTTCTACTATCCAGGAAATATATGTTTTGGAATACGATGTTAAAGTGTTATGTGAAACATATATACACATGAAACTTGAATCTATGTGAAACATATATAGACATGAAATTTGAAACTGTGAAATATGTATGTGTTAAAATATCTCTGTATATATATATATATTATCCTGTTAAAATATTTCTGTATATGCATATATATGTGTGATGAAATATCTCTTTTAAATTACTCTGACTGTAATAGAGTTATGTAGTATGACTAGATATACCCGTGAATTTTTTACTCATAAAATATCTGGGTATTGTCTTGGGGAGAGTGGGTCAGCTATGTCCTGAACCTCTATCAACGTTTCTTATTGGTTTATTCTTTTTAAATTTCTTTCCTGGGATATTCTTATTGGTTTATTTTTTTTAAATTTCTTTCCTTGGATATTCTTATTGGTTTATTCTTTTTTAAATTTCTTTCCTTGGATATTCTTATTGGTTTATTCTTTTTTAATTTCTTTCCTGGGATATTCTTAATTCATTAAAAGGATATTCTTATTGGTTTATTCTTTTTTAAATTTCTTTCCTTGGATATTCTTATTGGTTTATTCTTTTAATTTGCCCTGGGATATTCTTTTAAATTTCTTTCCTGGGATATTCTAAAATGGGATATTCTTATTGGTTTATTCTTTTTTAAATTTCTTTCCTTGGATATTCTTAGAAGAAAATTACAGAAAAATATTCTTATTGGTTTATTCTTTTTAAACAAGGAATGGATATTCTTATTGGTTTAAGAATTTCTTTCCTGGGATATTCTTATTAAATTTCTTTCCTGGGATATTAAGAAAAATTTCTTTCCTGGGATATTCTTATTGGTGGGATATTCTTATTGGTTTATTCTTTTTTAAATTTCTTTCCTTGGATATTCTTATTGGAAATGATGGAAATTCTTATTGGTTTATTGGTTTATTTTGCAAATTTCCTGGGATATTCTTATTGGTTTAAAATTTCTTTCCTGGGATATTCTTATTGGTTTATTCTTTTTTAAATTTCTTTATCTGGGGATATTCTTATTGGTTTATTCTTTTCATCTTGGGAATGGTTTATTCTTTCCTGGGATATTTTTTAAATTTCTTTCCTGGGATATTCTTATTGGTTTTATTCTTTTTTTAAAGTAGGGATATTCTTATTGGTTTATTCTTTTTAAATTTCTTTCCTGGGATATTCTTATTCATTTCTTTAAATTTCTTACCTGGGATATTCTTACTGGTTTATTCTTTTTAAATTTCTTTCCTGGGATATTCTTATTGGTTTATTCTTTTTTAAATTTCTTTCCTTGGATATTCTTATTGGTTTATTCTTTTTAAATTTCTTTCCTGGGATATTCTTATTGGTTTATTCTTTTTAAATTTCTTTCCTAGGATATTCTTATTGGTTTATTTTTTTTTAAATTTCTTTCCTTGGATATTCTTATTGGTTTATTCTTTTTTAAATTTCTTTCCTTGGATATTCTTATTGGTTTATTTAAATTAATTTCACATGCCTTTTTATTAAATTTCTTTTGAATGCTTTTTTTATAAAATCGTTTGGAATTTTACAGTTTTTTTTTTTTTTTAATTTATTAGCATTAATATTATTTTTAGATATCTTTCACATGATTCTAAAAAATCATTTGGAATTCTTTATTTATTTAGAATTTTTTTCTGGCCTTTTTTTATAAAATCGTTTGAAATTTTATAGTTAATTTTATTTTTTTATTGTTTTGATTTCTTTCAGGTGATTTTATAAAATCGTTTGGAATTTTTTATTTTTCTAAAATTTCTTTTACTTACAAAATAATTTGAAATTTTACTTTTCCATTATTTATTATTAGAGAGTTTTTGCATACCGTACGTTAGTCACCGTAGGACGTCCGTTAGCTTTTTCTCCCTAGCTACCGTACGTTAGTCCTACGGTAACTAACGTACGGTATGCAAAAACTCTCTATTATTACTATTTTAGATTTCTTTCACGCTATTTTATAAAATCGTTTGGAATTTTTTATTTGTTTATTCTTTTTAGAATTTCTTTTTCGTGCTTTTTATAAAATCGTTTGAAATTTTATACTTTTATTATTTATTATTATTATTATTATTTTAGATTTCTTAAACGTTATTTTATAAAATTGTTTGGAATTCTTTAATTTTTTAATTTTTTAGAATTTCTTTTGCGTGCTTTTTTATGAAATCGTTTGAGTTATTTTTTATTATTTATATAAATTTATATTCTATAGTTATTTTTACTATTTTTTATTTCTATAATTATTTTTTATTTAATCTGTTATTGTTTTTACAATTTTGAAGCGAATTAGTAAACATAATTTATTACCTGAATAGGATTTATGGATACTTTTTTTTTCTTTAAGATTGCTGTTATGCGTTTTGTTCTTACATTAAATTCTAAGTTTTATGGGTAACCTGTATATCAGAGCAGAGGATTCAAATATTTCCTTATAATTTTAATAATTTTTTAATAAATGAGAGCACTCTTATTATTACAGGTGCGAATAGTTAAACTAGAAGATATGACTCGACGTTATCCGGCCTCAGAAAATAATACATATTTATTTTGGCAATTTTTATTAAGTAAAAAAAAAAAAGGAAAAGAATTGTTTGAGTATCAGAATTCCAGGAGATTTATTTTTTTATTTTATCGCTAATTTTATATAAAATTTTAGTTCTGTTTTTTAAAGAAATACTGCGTATGTTGTTACACTTTAGAAAATAAATTACTGTTTTTTTCTTTGGTTGAATAATGAAAAATTACTTATTGTGGAGCTTGATGATTTTCTTGATGAGTTCATTATTTTTTGGAAGATTCGAGCAAATTTTTTTTAAAATTTAATGCGATTCCTTCTTCCATTTTAAAACAACAATTTACTTATTGATTGTATATTACGAATGGGGAAATTCGCATACGAATATATTACGAAAAATGAATATATTCATATACGAATGCATTACGTAAGGTGAATAAATTCGTATATAAATGCATTGCTAATGAATGCAATACAAATATAATATGAATGAATGTATTAATATTCGTATGTAAAGACTAAATATGCATTCAATTTTGTAACACGTGAATTAAATGGTTATTAGTGCAGTGATAATTGCACAAGAGCATTATTATACAGAATTTAAATTTCTCTCCAATTTATTTAAAAGAGACATTAAGTTTTAAGATACTAAGTCGGTAAATTATTTTTTAATTTTTAAAAGAAAAAAAATTACTTAAAAGAAATTACTTATGAAAATATTAACAATTGTATACACTAAATAAGTGAATAATAATATATCTTTCATTTATTGGACTTTTAATACCTGAAATATTAATTGTTTAAATTAATCTTCTGTACAATAGATAAATAATTATATGGATTGTGAATATGTTATTATCTTGGAATCCTAATGATGCGGCTATTGTACAGTTCTAAAAAAAGCATTTCTCTTTCTTTTATGTGACATCCTAATTAATATTTCTTTATTTATACTCTCGATATTAGAATTCCTTTCCAGGAATGTTAAAAAGGAACGACAGCCCATATTTTTTTCTCTTCCTAGTGTTCGTTTTCCAAACTTGTTTGTACCAAGCTGGACATCCTTGGTGGCAGATCTGCCCCTTTAACGCAAACTGTCACATAAAAAAAAGGAAAACCAAAGGAATTACGCAACTTCTATTCAGAAAATATTTGCGGCGATGTTACGTAATAGGCACCTCAGGCTCGTTCTCACGCCAGAACACACGCCCATAATGAAAGAAATAATAAATAAATTTAAATAAGAATAAATAAATAAGCCACAAAAGTAGGAGGTAAAAGGCACCCCACGACGATTTCCTTTCAGTGATATAATGAGGGATTGTAAAACGATTTGCTTTTCTTAAAGACCCCACACATAACTGGGGATGTCCAACAAGTCATTGAAAATTGACCGTTGGTCAAGTCAAACGATAAAAGAGACCCCTGCCGCCAGTCGTCCTGCTCTCCGCCGCCCCCCGCCCCCAGAAATACCACACCATTAGAAACCATGCTGTGCTGATTTCTTTAAGTTTTATGGCTTCCTAAATGCTCCATTCCTAATTGGTCTGACATCAGCTTTGAAGTCATACTTGGGAGGAGATATGGGTGGAAGACTGTAAATTTTTCTGCTGACTGTAACCGTGAGAAATGGGGGAGGAAGAAAACTGTGGATAGGGTTGTTAAATGTTGCACCAATAATGCCAACGATGTCTACTTTATTTATTTATTTATTTACAATGGTGGTGGGTCTAGGACACCCAGCTTGCTTGGCGAGAGAGACTGGTTTGAGTGACAGGCTGTAAAATCATAAAGAGATACCTTTGTTGCGACATTCTTAGCACTGATATGCAGAAGATGGCTTTATTTTTTTCTCACGGTGATAATCCCACGCTTCTCAATTTGACGATGGTGAATCAAGATGAAATTGACATGTCAATTAATATTTTAGAGAAAATTTTAACATTAAATTTTTCCTTGCACCAAACATTTTTCCTTTAATTTTATTAATTTATTGGAGAAGACTTATTAAACTTGGAATCACGCTGATTTTTTATTTTAAAGATATTTGTTTTTGGCTAAACCAGCGGTGGCCAACCCAAATGATCTTGCGGGCCACATTGGAAATACATCATAACTCCGCAGGCCGCATATAAAAATATATATCCCCATATTAGATTTAGACCTATTACAGATTTAGGTCCCCATATTAGATGAAGACATTTTTTGGAGTGAAAAATTAAAACAGAATGAATTATTATTATTGTGTTTACTATTATTCTTGCCTGTAACATAGATAATATAATAATAATGATAATACTAAAAGCACATTGTAAAGAAATATATAATACTAAAAATGAAATATAAAATATATATAAATATAAACGAAATAAAAAAAATACAATCATTAAAAAATATTCATGTTAGTTTAGTATAGTATAGTAAATATTTATCTTTCACTTAGCTTCCGCAAATCGATCTCGATTTGGGTATTTGCACATAGTAATGGGTGTTGCAGGTGAGCGTCAATTATATTTGAGCGCGCTGGGTCGATTTCATTTTAGAAAAAAGCGATTCGCAGGTGTAGGCTCAACCAAAAGCGCTAACAACTTCAACTAAGAGTCTGGATTGCTCTCGTATCAGCACTCAATTATGCGTATCTAGAGATGGTCACTTAAAGTGAAACATAGATTATATTAGATGTTCGAAGATGCGCAGGATATAATTTAATTATTCTGCGAACTCCTAACTGTAAACTCATCAATAGAACATGTTATCTGTCCTATATTTGCAAGAATATTATTTTAAAATCAAAGTTAATTTTTTCTCATCATTTCGACAGTTCATTTTTGAATAGATGGATGCACACATAATGTATTTTCTTAATACATTGGTTTTCACTACTTTGGCCATTATAAAATAAACATATTTTGTAAAAGTACGATAAAGCTTACGGGCCGGAAAAATATTCAAGGTGGTGCAGCGGGTTGGACTAAACATCCACCCCTGGACTAAACAACCAACGTATTCGTTTAAGCGACAAGTTATAAAATCGTAAAAGAGAGACCATTGTCATTACATCTTTCTTAATACTGATAGACAGTAAACGGCAAAAAAAAAAAAAAAAAAAAAAAAAATCATTTTTTTATTTTAAATATCTCCTATGTTTTAAAAATGTTGAAGATGCATAGAAGATATAGTTGAATATATATCATGAGATTAACATGTATTGTATACAAGTATACATGTCAGTTAATGTTAATTAATTGACATTAAATTATAGAGATGTTAATGTTAATTATTAAATTATAGAGATGTTAATGTTAATTATTAAAGTATAGAGATGTTAATGTTAATTATTAAATTATAGAGATGTTAATGTCATGCAATTGACACGTTAATTAACTGACATTCACTATTTATTCACAATTTTTAATGCAATAATTAAGATTTACAATGGAAAAATAAACAATCGTTGTAAAAAAATTTAGATTTCTGTATATTTGAAAAAAAAAAAAAAAAAAAAAATTATTTGAGAAAATATTTTCAAATAAACAAGTGTGATATATTAATAAATTTTTAATCTGATTTGAAAGTTATCAATAATTTTTTATTGTCTTTTGCTGTCTAATTTTTTTTTTTACCGAAATATATATTCACATGTGCCGTTTATATTAACTGATATATTAATTAATTGACACGTATACATGCTGTATGCATGTCAATTAATTTTTTAGAGGAAAACTTTTAATATTCAATCTCTCTCTAATACAAAATTCTTCCCTTTTAATTGAAATTTTTTATTTACAAACTAATTTTAGAAAATATGTAAAAAAAATTTTAATTAAAAAATTATAACTAAAATGCTCTTAAATACTCGATAGCATCATTAAAATTTTCACAATTCGCGCAAGCCAATATAATTGGATTAAAGATAGTTAACTTTATATTTATAGATGAGTAAAATACAACTAGACATCAAATATGATGAATATGAATTTGATTTAAAAAATTAAAAAGTATTTTCATCTAAAAATATTATTTATTGCGGATTTTCCAAATTACGTTTTAAACCTCATGTTTTAATTTAAATCCATAAATCATCTTCATTTGCGCTACAGCTTCTTGGTGAGCCATGACCTACTGGCAGATTTCCGAGACAGGAGATATTTGCTTTTTATAGAGTAGAGTTTTTAGCCCTATGCTCAATGCTCGACAGTCATATGAGACGGGACTTACGGTTTGAAATGGATTCCGAACCACTACCAACATCCCTGGCACCGCAGGAATTCGAACTCGAAACCTGAGGCGCCGAGAGCTAGTCACTCTGCCATTAGCTCCAAAAATCCTCCCTCATTTTTAGTGTTATACAGTCGAACCTCTTTAAGTCGAACCTCGATAAGTCAAAAACCTAAAAAACTCGAAAAACATTTGTGTTCCCTTCCCTTCAAGCCCCTAAACCTCTATTACTCGAAATTTTAACCCTCTATATGTCGAAATAATGAGTCAATTCCCACAAGCCATTTTGGTTTATATTTTTCCTCCGTAACTCGAAAAAAAAATGGCACCTCTGTACCTGGAACATTAGCAATGTTTGATTTTACAATCCTTTTTACAACTGGATCATTTGAAACTAATTACCCCTACAGCTCGAAGAAAAATAAGTCACCGACTTTAAAGGATTTACCGATAATGCACGTCAATGCTTCTTAGAAAACAATGTATGAGTATATAGTATAGAATAATCAATTCTATGAAATAATTTTATTATAATTCTTATTCTTATAATTATTATTGCTATTGATTTCATTTGAAACTCTAACAAATAAACATGTTTACTACCTCTGTAACTTGAATTTTTATTTATTTTAACTCTCTAACTCAAAACAAGTTAGAAAGAATCTAAACCTCTACAAGTCGAATATTTCTTTACAAAATCTGCGTAAGTCGAAATCCTCCATGAGTCGAAAAATCTATAACTTCAATTATTTACCGTCTCCCTTGAAGTTCGACTTACAGAGGTTCTACTGTATATTTCTTTACAGCGTGCGTTTAGTTGTCATTATTATTATACTATCCATGCTTACATTTAAGAATAACGCTAAACACAACAATAATAACTCATTGTGTTTCTATTTTTCCCTCCAACAAAATGTCTATAGTGCGTCTGAATTTAATGTAGGGATGTATAATTTTGTATGCGGCCCGCGGAGTTAGGATCCATTTCCAAAGTGGCCCGCAAGCTCATTTTGGTTTCTGACCCCTGCCCTAGAGGTTAACACGGTTCCGATTATGTTAAGAATGCGAACCACACCCAGCTGTCCAGCATTGCAGATAAGATTACGTAACACCGGTTACTTGGAAGTCTAAATCGTATTTTAAAATGATAGACAATGCGTCATTGTAGATCTGTATTGTATTTGAACGCTATCTTTGTATTTGAACGAATTTCAACAAACTTCCTTTGAACATCGAATACTTCCGTATTCATCTTGGAACTCTGACGAATTTGGATCAAAGCGCCTGACCGGTTCATCGATTTGCAATGGTTGGCTTACTTTATTATGTCTCTCTTTCTCTCTGAAGATGCATTCATGCCAGCTATTGAAACTTTGAGGTTTTATTCTGAATTCACACATTGAATCACAGACAAAAAGTGCCATTTGTTTGAAGTGTCTTCTCGCTTTTCTCTTGCAGCATTCAAGTTAAATTTCATTCAACTTTACGAAAGAAATACATCTGCGAAAAGAATTTTGAGCATTTGTGGGATCCACTGATAGACGCCATGGGTGTCATTGCCTTTCAGGGCAGTGTTATCCTGGTAACAGCCGCACAATTATGTGTTATATATAACAAGAAAACCCGAAAAGTTCTCACCAGACAGCTTGACTATCAATGCGAAACAATTTACATTCATTGTTACTATGGCCACCGAGTCTTATCTTTGCTGTATATGAACGCCGCTAGCGAATTTTAACCTGAGATATCCTTAATCCTAATTGCACCCTTAACCTCTGAACCACGAAACGAATAAACAAAACCCAATAAAAACCCGAGTTTTTACTGTGGTCATAAGAAGCTTTGTACAAAAAAATTATACTTTACAAAAAAAAATTTTTACAAAATGCAGAAAAAAAAAAAATTATTTATTTTTTGGCGTGAATCTAGCTAGAATCGGAAAAAATTAATCCCCTCTATGACGCAATTACCATAAGATGCTTTTCGATTGCTCACTGCGAAATTCAGGTTTCATACTAAATATTTGTGAAGGTTTTTTTTTTTTTTTTTTTTTTTTGAAGGGGAAGGGGATAGAAACGTCTGATGATATTTAAAGTCACATTCATATTATAGTGCACATCAAACAGGTTTGCTTCAGTTTTAGTTGCAAATAGAAAAGCATCACGTTTCGTTTGCCAAACTTTGAAGGAACAGAATTACCGCTATGCCTGGTGTCGGTTTTTGATCACGCTTCAAAGGATTTGCAAACATGATTGCAGGCTCACTTACAGATGTAGGTAACAGTGCTTGTTTTTCGAGTACAGAATGTGAAGCCGATAAAGAGAAAAAAAAATTTCCGTCTAGTCCTTCTTCAAGGACACGGAGCAGAAGTCAGACTTCTACCTATGGCGAAGAATCACAACAAAAGTTTAAAAAAACTAAAAAAACACGCTTTTAGAGTGAATCAAACTAAAAAGTAAAAAATAATTGGTAACATAAGAATAAAATACTGACGAGAAAAGGAATGTCACTGTTCTAAAAGCGTGGGGTGCTTTGTATGACATTTTAAAACTAACTCTGCATTTCGGAATGAAACTAGTGAAACATTATAACGATTGATATCGAGCACCCCACGCTTTTAGAACAGTGACATTCATTTTCTCGTCAGTGATACAATGAGAAAGGAGCCAATGAGACATCTTTGAATTCACAAGAATAAGCTTCTGACTGATTGACGTACTGCAATTTGCGATGTTAGTAGAGAGTTTTTGCATACCGTCAGTTAGTTACCGTAGGACGTCCGTTAGCTTTTTCTCCCTAGCGCGCATGCTCAGTTTCCTATGCGCATGCGTGCTAGGGAGAAAAAGCTAACGGACGTCCTACGGTAACTAACTTACGGTACGCAAAAACTCTCTAATATCTGTCAGAAATCCAATTTTAGTCTTAGCCCAATGGACTTTCTTTAAACTGGATATGCTTTAAATATATATATATATGTATGTATATCATAAAGGTACGCTGTCATTGAGATTTTAAAGCTAACCTGCGTTATTAATTTCCTGGAGACATTAAATTCTTTTTTATTTACACCCTGGTTTACGAATAGGCATTATTTCATTTGTAATTGCAATATTTCTCCTTTGGTTTTGGAATTTTTTGTGTATGGTGCCCGACTTATGGCTCAGTGTCAACTGCCGCTGGTGAGATTACGCCTAAGGTTCAATCCGCTGGCGACTTTACTATAAACACTATTTCAAAAACAAGAAACCTCAATGTCGTTTGTGATGCTCAGCATCTTGCTTCATGAGTCGCACTATCTGGTGAGAGTTTTCCGGGTTTTCTTTCATATGATACGCAAATATGGGGTAGTTTCCCCTAAAAGTCCTCCTGGAAAGCACTGTCCTTCTTCTTAAATGACTCAGAACCAAGTCAGACTTCTACCTACGGGTGCTCCATCATAACAGAAGCTGCCCCTCTCCTTTCCTTCCTTCTATGAGAGCATACTGGTTCATGGACTGGGTCTAGATGTTGCTGTTTACCAAGTGGGATGAGAAAAAAAAATTGTATATTATTTAAATTTAATCAGGACCAGATTAAATATCTCAGTCCAGATTAAATATATATAATATACATATTTTGAACTATATTTTAAGGAATGAAATTTTGTATTGATTGAACTACATTTGAAACTGAACTATATTTTAAGGACTGAAATTTTGTACGTATGTATGAATTTTTCGAAATTCATAATATTTATATAAAGAAAAATGACAAAGTCTTCAAATAAAACAAAATTATAAATGCTTTCAACTGCTTATATTTAACAAAATTAACCTTTTATTTCAAGAAAGGAAAATAAAAGTACGACTTTTTCACTATCAAGAACATAAAAAATCGACAGACACATCAAAAAATGGACGACATAAATGGACGAACCACATAAATGGTGCGAATAAGCGAAGCAGTGCATTCTAAAAAGTGACAAGGCTTCTGCTGATAAGTTTGTCAATGGATCAACTTAGTGGCGTCTCGATAATAGATATACATGTGATGACACATGTGTGTTTATCGTATCTTTCGTTATCTTTAGATCTATTCGCGATCTCTTAAAGGATTTCGGCTATTTAACACATTGTATTCTTTTTTTCTATATTTATTTGTAATACATTTCTCTGTGGCTTTTAAAAACCATTGTGCCATTGCCTAATCTTAATCTATGGTACAATAATAGTATTTAGATAGAATACGACAAACCACACAGACATAAATTATGTCAACACAGACTTATCAGTAGCGACTGCTCCCTGGCAAACCCTAAGTGCCATGTTGTGCTCAGGGGTGCCATAGAGGATCTACCAAAAACGGAAAATAATAAATAGTTTTCGTAATAAGTAGTAAAAAATATAAGTAGTAGAAAATAATAAGTAGTTTCTAATATAAGGTATTGCACAATTTTAGAAAACTCAACTTATTAGCTCATTAACTTATGACAGTATTAACTGGGCTTGAATGGCCGAATGTCTGGCGCTCGGTGCCCCTGGTTTCGGGTTCGAGTCCCGGCGGTGTTCATGGATGTTTGTACTGGTTCGGAATCCACTTTATGCCGTAGGTCCCGGTCTCCTATGACTGTAAGAGCGTCACGGAGCTAAAGTCAGACTTCTACCTACGGGTGCTCCATCAGAACAGAAGCTGCACCCCTCTTCCCTTCTTCCATGATGGACACGACAACAACAACAACAGTATTAACTCAAAATTTATTAACCTATTAATTCAAAACTCGTTAACTCAAAACTTATTAACTCCTTATTCAAAGCGTATTAACCTATTAACTCATTAACTCAAAACTTATTAACTCCTTATCTCAAAGCGTATTAACCTATTAACTCATTAACTCAAAACTTATTAACTCGTTAACTCAAAACTTATTAACTCCTTATCTCAAAGCGTATTAACCTATTAACTCATTAATTCAAAACTTTTTAAATTATAACTTTCATTATTGTTGGATGCATTTCGGTTTTCTGATATCTCCACATGTTTTATAGATTTACCTGCTGTTCTTCCTTTAGAGTCTATTCTGGTCTGATTGAGTAGCTCTCTTTTCTTAGGTGGCATTGCAAATTTAACAATACAAACCAGCATGAAATTCAACGAAACTTTCTCCCCTGTTAATTCTTCCTCCCTCGTAAACTTACCGATTAAATTTCGAACAGAGGGGAGGGAAGGTTAGAGAATTGCGGTCAGAAATAGGTCAAACTCAGGTCATCGAAAGGGTCAAATCAAAAAGGGTCATTAATCAAAAAGGTCATCGAAAACTCAGACGGTACTTTATCGCTGGCAATTGGCGTACCGATTACAGAGTAGTATTTGGTTTGGTTTTTCGCTCTAAGGTCATCTTTTGACCAAGAGGGCTAAACAGACCGGGACCTACAGTTTAAAGTGGATTCCGAACCACTACAAACATCCACTACCACCATCAGGACTCGAACCCTGGGATACCGAGCGCAAGCCGCTCGGCCATCAGACCCCGTAGCATTGGGAATAAATGCCCTTTAGATTCCTCATCTTAATAATGTCGTGTAAGAATTTATTGGTGGTTGCTTGATTAATATTAGCAAGTTAATGAAAGGGGCCTGATGGCAGTGTGATTAGCACTCGGTGCCACAAGCTTCGGGTTCGAGTCCCGGCAGGTGCCATAGATGTTTGTGGTGGTTCGGAATCCAGTTTAAACAGTAGGTCCTGATCTAATATGGTTTTTGGGCGTATTGGCTGACAAGTCTACCCCGTGAAAAAAAAAACATTTAAAAATATGGTATATATCTTACATTTAAAAATAGAATACCAAAAAGGTTTTAAAATAAATGATATATATATATATATATATATATATATACAAAATTTATTTTGTATATATATATATATATTATTATATATCAAAATATTTTGTATATATATATATATATATATATACAAAATTTATTTTGAAATCTTTTTTGGTACTCTATTTTTAAATGTAAGATATATACCATATTTTTAAATGTTTTATATATATATAAAATAAACTAAATCATCCAAATAAAAGAATTTTTTTTTTAATTTAAAAATTCGGTACAGTTAGAAATCAGAAGCAGATGCCCGTACAAAATAAAATCTGAGGCGATGAATAAAATACAAAGGTGCAAGAAACTAATGATGTTTTCCGTAAGTGAAAGAGATTTTTCAGGGGTGATAAAAATATAATTTATTATAATTATTAATATAATTTATTTATTTATTTTATGTAAAATTCCTTTTCTTTCCCCCCTGTTTTTTCCCATTCCTTTTTTCTCTCTCGTTTTTTTTTTCCCTACGTATTCTGTTTAATAAAAAATAAAAGGGGTAATAAAGTAAAAAAATAAAAAAAAAACTATAACTAAACTATAAAGTATAACTATAAAACTATAGCATAAAAAATAAAACTAAGCAATAACTATATAAAAACTAAAACTGTTACTGTCACTAGTCGGCAGAGAAGAAGTTAAAAAGGACAACGTAGCAGAGGATTTAAATAAATAAATAAAAAAGGTCTGGGTATTGAAATCTCAATCTCTGAACCTTATCTCTGCGCCAATTCGACCTAATATAGAACGAAAATTAAGCCAAATGAAGTTTCTTTGGCTTCATTTTCTAAGATTTCTAATGCACAAATCTCAGCATTTCTGGGAAAATCACTCTGTACCTAAAGTTTGCTTTTTTTTTTACTCCCAGTAAAAGTCAATATGTTTCTTTAGTTTCGAAAAACACTTGTAGGAGACTTCAAAAATGGCGATAGGACGATTTTGCTAAACTTTTAGCTGTAGATTTCGGACGGTCATTAAAACTAATTGCCAAATCTCTATGAAATAGTTTAGGTTCAGATGTACACCGCGTAAAAAAAATAGAAGGACAGTGTCTTTTTGCAAATTAATATCTCATATTTTCTCCTAACTACCAGATATTTATGCAGATTTAGTTTAATGACCATTTTTTTTTTTTCATTTTAGGCAAAAATTAAGCATCTACCACTAATATTTATAATAAAATTAGTATATATAATTTCCGATGCGTAAAAAAAGTAGAAGGACACTTGCTAATATATTTAATTTAGTGAGTTGTTCTTTAGTTAAATAGTGATTTTGTACTTTGTTTTATCCTTTTCCGTCAAAAAAATCTAATTTGTTTAAAAGTTACACTGTTTCTCCGTTCTCAGAAATGCCTAAAGGAATACCTTTGAACGATTTTCAAAAAGGCCAAATTTCCGCATATGAAAATGAGGGTAAAGGTGTCAGAGAGATTGCTCGATTGTTGCAGGTGAGCCCCAATACAGTTTCAAACTTTATCAGAAATCCTTATAAAAATGGAAAGAAAAAGAAGACTGGTAGACCGGAAAAGTAAACACCACGTGATGAAAGAAAACTTGTTCGTTTGCTTAAGAAGAGCAAAGGAAGTGTTTCAAAGGCAAGAAATCAAGCAGGACTTAATCATGTGACGAAACAAACAGTTTACAACTATATTAAAAGATCTAAAAAACTCATTTTCAAAAAACGGAAACGTCATCCTAAGTGGACACAAGCTGACATTGATAACCGTTTAGCGTGGGCTAAGGAGCACATGTCCTGGACTACAAAATGGACTTCTGTGATATTTTCCGATGAAAACAAATTTAACTTAGACGGTCCAGACGGATATCAGCACTACTGGCATTGTCTGGGGAATGAAGACGAATACTATTCAACACGACAAATGGGAGGAGGGAGTTTAATGGTTTGGTTGGCTGTTGGATACGGAGGAAGGACAAGTCTGGTTTTCTTAAATGGTAGTCAAAAACATACAGACTACATTAAAGTGCCAAATTCCGAGCTTCTTCCTTATGGCTCTGACTTGGGATGTGAAGAGTGGAAGTTTCAGTAAGACGGAGCTTCCATTCACACCGCGACTGGAGTCAAAAATTGGTTCCTAACAAATAATGTGGATGTTTTACCATGGCCAGCCAAAAGTCCTGACCTTAATATAGTGGAAAACATCTGGGCAATGTTAGTTCGTCGAGTTTATGCTGATGGAAGGCAATTTGATTCGCTAACTCAGCTTCGAGAAGCACTGAATGACTCGTGGAACAATTTTTGTCAAACAGAAGTTCAATGTCTATACAATTCACTTCCAAACAGAATATTTGAAGTTATAAAGGCCAATGGGAAGAACATTCCTTATTAAAATCACTATTTTTCATTCATTATAATGCTGTCCTTCTACTTTTTTTACAAAGTTTCAAAAAAGAGAAACTATTTTTGTTACCATTTATATTTTATGTTTGAATATCATAATTCTGATGTTAAAATTGTATTTTTAAAATATTTGTAAAATGTTTCTAATAAAAAATTTTAGTAAAAATAAAATATTTTTCGATTATTGTTAAAAAATCAAGTGTCCTTCTACTTTTTTTACGTAGTGTAGTTTAGTAGTGACGTTGACATTACGGTAGAATATTTTTTTCACGTTTGTGTAGTTAATTATTCATGTTAATTGTACTTGTTACCCAAATGTTGTTTATGTAAAATTGTATGTTTATTATGTTCATTATATACAGAGTGATTATAATTAAAGTTCCACTTTCAGAATGCTGTAAAAAAAAAAAGAACCACTCTTCACAATGAGTTCAAATTTGAACTGAAAGTACTTGAAGAAGGGGAAAACGGTATATCATCAAAACAATTTCCACTGATTTTTTAACATCCAATTTGGTATGACCTTGTCATAGTGGATGGGCTTTCCACTAACAGTGTCCCAACCGTTGAATGGCTTGGAAGTCATTTGTTGTCAAAAAAAAAAAAAAAAAAAAAAAAAAACCGAAACCATCAAGCACATTGAACACTACAGTCGGTTTAATGTGTAACTCATGCCAAATACGTTGTCATTTCGATTCAAAATATCACTGGCAGCCGAGTTCACTTTCTTTATGCCGCTTACAGTACCATCTATTAATACACTTTGGAACATTTTTTGATTCCGTACCGTTTCCCCCTTCTTCAAGTATTTTCAATTCAAATTTGAACTCATTGTGACGAGTGGTTCTTTTTTTTTTTACAACATTTTGAAATGGGTTATAATTACTTTGTAGTTTTACAAAATTCAGGTAATAAACTCATTTCAATATTTGTAAATTTTTCCCTGTGAATATTTTTATAATTATTCTTGAATCAAAAAAAAAAAATCTAAAAATCAAAAACCTACCACTGCATACGACACACACACACAGATATATATATATATATATATATATATATATATATATTGAACGAAAATCTGTATAAAGTTTAAAATTTAATTTCTGACTATTTGTTAACGTCTAGATTGCAATTGTGGAGAAAAAAATTTCTAACGTTGCGTGTGAAACGAAATGAAGAAGTGTAGCTCATATAAGGAAAATTTCCCTTTATAATAGTTGTGCCACCATTTTTTAAGCAGCGTCCAGACTTGAATGCTTGAGCAGCGAGATTCTCTAGCGAACACTCTTTCCGAGCATTTGATTTTGACCTCAAAAAATAAACCCCCTTTACCTTTCTTTACAAGCAAACCCACAGTCGCATTCCGAAAGGTCGTAAATCCTTTGATGCGCTACCGAAAACCGACTGTATCTGGAATGAAGATTTTCTTCCCCTGAGAGTTGTGAAACCTTTTTTTCTTTCTTTCTAATGCAGCTGGCAAACACTTAGACAGCTTGGATGCCTTAAGGCAAGCGCTGCACAGACGTTAGACACTTTGCATTATTTAGAGGGAGCGTGTCACTTGAAGATAAGCCACGGACGCGGAGTAACAATGCCTCCGCAACGCTCATATTAGACCGGGACCTACGGTTTAAAGTGGATTCCGAACCCCTACAAACATACATGGCACCGCCGGGACTCGAACCCGAAACCTGGGGTACCGAGCGCCAGAGCTTTAGCCACTCGGCCATTCAGGCCCCGAGTTGAGAAACCTTCACGCTTGTTTTATGTTTATTGTACACCCTAAAACAAATCGATTTAGAAAATTTTGCAAAAAGTCGAGTCCAGGTTAAGTAGTGCGAAACAAACTAGTCGTTCTCGCGAATCTGTTATAAACCGGTTTGTCTTAAGCCCCGTCCAGACGAGAGCGAGTCCCATTGACGAAAAAGTTACAAACAGTTTGACAGAACCCCTACCAAAAAATCATGTCTCGATGTCGCTCCATCAAGAGTCGATTTTTTCCTCACAATAAAGTGACCCCATTTACGACCAGCTGTCACTCAAAGCCAAAGTTAACGAGGGTTGTTTTTCGAGGTCGCACTGAGACTTCTGAACGAAAGCCGCTACTCCTTCTTCGTTCTCATCTAAACGAGGTTTTAAGCCGCGTTCAGACGAGAGTACGAGACAAACCAATCATTCTCGCTCTAAGTGTCTCAGTGTGATCCCAAGAAATAAACCACGTTTTCTCTAGCTGCTAGTGGCAACTACCCAGCGGGAATTCCCTTTGATGTGCAGGAAAAAACGGACTTTGGATGGAGCGGAGAAAGACAATTGAGTGAGGCAACTGACTCACTTCAAGGGTTCTGTCCACAGTGACAAATCGGTTTATACTTGGTACACGAGAATCACTCGCTTGTCTCGTACTCTAGTCTGGACGCTGCTAAAATGGCTCATGATTCACGCACTCCAATATGGACGGTGCTTTAGAAAGAAAACAAGACTTGAAAATATGTCAGTAGTTTGTAGGAAGTTGGCATGGCTTGAGGCTTTTTTGTTATGATTTTCTTCTGAAAATTACTTTTGATTTTGAAAAAATTGTGTGGTGGTTTGCTTGTCCATGTTTTAAATGTTATTAAAATCTATGACAGTTTCAATCAATCAGTTTCTATGACAGCTATGAGTAAATTACATGCCTCCGTTTTTGAAAATTTAATCATTTTTAATAAAGATAAATTTTAAGCATCAATTTAATTAATAGAATATGTGAATTATTTTGATGTGCAATCTGTACAGTTTCGATACATTAGTTGTATTTTGGCAACATTAATAAATATGAATTTTACGTCATATAATGATTCAACCAATTGCAACCGCTAATCTCTATCTGTGATCGCAATCTTCCCTTCTTTATTAATTCGAAATAGTTAGTGGAAAAAGAAGCTGCAACAAAAAATCTGTTGAATGAAACTAAGTATATCAATGACAATATAAAAAAAAAAAATTCTAAAGTCATTTCCTACTTTTTTTTCATTCTATTGCAGAAAGTCCTTTATAAATAATTTTCATTCATTTTTTTTAAGTTTATCTGGCTCATCTTTTTAAGTTTATTGGTAGATATATGCAACTTAAATCTAAAAAAAACTAAAAATAATTAATTAAATTTAATTACTGAATTAATATTTGAAAAAACTGTATTAACATCCAGTGTCATTCACTACAAATGTAAAAAAATGTATTTGACCTTGAGTGGATGAATAAAAAGTATTTTATGAACGATTGAAAATGTGAACAAGATATATAGAGAGAGATGTGAGGTAATAGAAGGAATTCAAAAAAGACGTAGTTAATTGTAAAACATCAAACTCAGCACAGCTAAATAAGCATAAAGTAATTTCTATTTATTTCTGATTAGTTTAACTGTTCGAATTAGAAATAATAATAATAGTAATAATAATAACTAGTTTCAAAGATAGTGCTAATTTTTTTTTGAATAAAGCAATTTTAACAAAACATATTGTTAATATTGTTATTTTTGATATTTAGTGTAAATATCTAGAAATATTTAGAATTGAAAGAAAACAAAATTAATCAAATCGATCATTTGAATTAGTTTGTAAAAGTAGGGCAGAACTAAATATAAATATATAAATAATATAATATTACATTTTCAAATTTATTTATTTATTTGTATAGATAAATATTTGTTATAATGAATTTATCGAACATATGAAAAAAGAAATAAAATAATTAAAAGTCAGAAGAAACAAAAACGTTTATGGGTATATGTGACAAATATTTCTACATAAGCATAATTTATTTTAAATTTTAAAATTTCAGAGAATTGAAATATCAGAGAAAATCCATTCATGTCATATTTCCCAATTACTAAAAAGAGGAACATATTTTTCTCCAAAGAATTTTAAATCCTAAATTATATTATCATATTGAATTTTAAATCTTATTTATTATTAACAAAGTAATAAATAAGTAATATAAAAAAATTTTTTTTTAAAGTCAATTCCTATTTTTTTTCACTATATTGCAGAAAAGTAAATAAAGTTGAAATTTTCCTCGTACATCTGGCGCCATCTATTATTAGATACATGCAACTTAAATCTAAAAAAAAGCTAAAATTAATTAATTAAATTTAATTACTGAATTAATATTTGAAAAAACTGTATTAACATCAAACGTCATCCGCTACAAGTTCAAAAAATGTATTTGAACTTGAATATCTGAATAAAAAGTATTTTATGAACGATTAAAAATTTTAACAAGATATATATAGGGAGAGTGTGAGCTAATAGTAGGAATTGAAAAAGAGAAGAGAAATAAAATTAAATGTTTGTAAAAAATAATTATTTTTTATCAAAACAATAAGTGTAATTAATTTTAATATATAATTTACTTTATCTTAATTTTTTTTTTTTTTTTAATTTTCAGCGTACTATAAATAATAGATGATAGCAGGAAACAATAAAAATAAACTCTTTAAAACAACTTTATTCGATGTCATTTATCGAAACTGGCAACAATAACGTAGTTAGCCTAATCAAATGACATTATCTGCTTTGATTTTTAGGTTATTGCGTCATTGTTGCCAGTTTTCAGATTGAAGATGATAGAAATGTTATCATTAGGTAATATGAATCCTTAATGAATTTTTGTTTGTAGATTGTTCATTATTGAAATTTTATCCCAATTCTATTAATTTTAAAATCAAAGTAAAATAAAAAAAGCAAAAGCTTTATTACTATTTTAGATGTAACAGATATCAAATAAGAAAATCGCAAGTACCAGATGTTTTTGAATTTTGTTAATTTCCATTTCTATCACAGCTACTACAGAGAATAGTAACTATAGTATCTACATGATATTGGCGAATTTGAAATTAAGGCAATTTTTTGTTTTTTTCTTTGGCAACACTGTCTTTCGCTAATTTCAGCATATCTCTTGTAGAGATTAAAGAGATTTTTTAAAAATTCGTGTTTAATTTATTTCTTCTTGTTATCAACATTTTTTTTTTATTAATTCTTAAATAATTTTGTTTATAAAATCATAACGGAAAATCATCAACGCTATTCCTATTTTCTTTTTTTTTATCCCCTTCATTGATTAGCATATTTTCAAAATTTTATAAAGAAAATTAAGTTATCTTTAATAAAAGGGCCGTATATAAAATTATATATCCCCCTATTAGATTTAGACCACTATAGCTATTTTTGAAGTGAAAAAAATTGTAGCATAATAAGTTATTATTTTTGTGTTTACTATTATTCTTACATGTAAACATAGATAAGGATACTAAACGCACATTGTAAAGAAATATATAATGCTAAAAATAAAATATATAAATATAAATAAAATAAAAAAAATTAAATCATTAAAAAATATTTATTTTACAAGGGCGATATTTGTTTCTCCAGTTAGCTCTTGCAAATCGATCTCAAGTTTGGTATTTCACTGAGGTCACTTAAAGTGAAACATAGAACCTGTTATATTAGATGTCCCAAGATGCTCATCATGAGTTCGCAGATTATAATTTAGTTATTCTGCAACTCATAAGTGTACTAAACTCATAAATACGACATGCAATATCTGTTATACATTCGCAAGAATATTATTTTAAAATCAAAGTTCATTTTTTCTCATTAATTCGACAGTTAAGCTTTGATTATGTGGGTGCAAATTTTTCAATACATTGGTTTTCACTACTTTGACCAAACTAAAATAAATATATTTTGCAAAAGTGTGATACATCCCACGGGCCGAAAAAATGCTCAAGGAGAACCGCATACGGCCCGCGGGGTGGTCACCCCTGATCTAGACCAAGTCCAAGAACCCGTGTGCTCTCATGAAAGGAAGGGGGTTGGCAGCTTTTGTTGTGATGGAGCACCCGTAGGTAAAAGATTGACTTGGTTTCGTGGTGTTAAAGAAGGAGTGCAGTGCTTTCCGAGAACCTAACCTCGAAATTTCGTAATGGAGAAAACCCGGAAATCTTCTACCAGGTAATCCCGACTTAAGAGACTAAATATCACAAACTCCATCGACTCTACTCGTTTTCTGAAAAAGTGTCTGTAACAATACCGCCAGGGGATTGAACCTCAATCCTCACGCTCACCAGAGACGCACGTTGCCAATGAGCTACGAGTCGGGAGAATTGCAATTTACAATGACTATATACAGAAGTTAATTTTATTAAATAATTTTCATCTGAACTAATACTTTATTCCATTTTTTTTTTTTTTCCAATAGCAGATTATGAACAGTTACAGCAAAAAAAAAAGAGAACAACGAAATAAAATAGAACAGAGAATACAGCAAAACATGCTGAAACAGAGTTCATTAATCTAACATAATGCCAAGTTGTAGATCTTTTAGCCACTGAAAAGTCTTACCAGGTGCACCACGGAGAGGTAGATCTGCGCGCCTATAATTTAGTCCTTGTTCCCAGTTAAACAAAATTTAAATGAATTTACGTACAAAAGCGATTTTAGTCGAATTTTTCTATCGGTTAACTTCGGAATATTATCGTTTATCAAATGATGTTTTGTTATGAGACAAAAAAATATTTATCTGTGTAACCGTGGTCCCACCTATCGTGTTTCCTCCTACGCACTGCAAGAACGGCCCTTGCGGCGTTCCAGTGAAAAGTTCAGTTGGCACCAGGGCCGGATTTTCCAATAGGCTAACTAGGCTTCAGCCTAGGGCCTTAAGATCAAGAGGGGCCTACATTCAAATTGTTAGCAAAATTAGAATGACACTATTCTAAAAACTGTAAACACTAAAGCACAGAATCGAAAATAAGGAGAAATTCTACACATATGATTCATAAACGAACATAAAAATGTATTGGTTTAGATCAACGGTTAAGATCGGCTCATTGGGTCTGTTCGTTTGTATTATTAGATTAGATTCGTTTGTACTAGATTGCACCAAAGTACAGTTCATACGTTCACTGATTGCTATGGAAAATATTGACTTGCCTTATGCTACTAAGCTCTGGTTTGTTCTTGCATAAATCCTCCTTTCCGAATGACCATGCAGTTTCTCCACTGAGTCACAATTTCCCCTCTAATCGTTTTTGTTTGTTTCTATTGTTCATCATTTTTTTTTTTTTTTTTTACCTTCTTGAAATTATAATAATAATATAAAAAAAATTATATATGCATAATTTTTTTTTTTTTTTTTTTTTTATTAATTAATAAAAATTTCGAATAATTACTTTTTAAATAAATTAATAATATACTTATATTACTTTTTTTTCTTCTATCTAATCAATGGGCTTAAAGCTTAAGACACTTTTCTCATTCACAAAGCGGGAGATAGAGGTTGCTAAGCAACCAAGGTTCTCCGTCAATCTGGCAAATCGTCGTCGTGTTCTTGCATAAATAATGTGCAGATTGGTGCAGATTGGAACAGACAAACGAACAGACCAATTGATATACCGACGTTCGGTTATATTCGTATACTTCGATAACATGAAATACGTGTTAACATTATCAGAAAGAAAAGATTCTTATTTTAGGATTGCGTACACTATCATTTGATTCTCGTCTTTTGAGTTCAGTAGGTTCAATACTTGTGTGTTTATAGACTATTGAAAAAAATTTTGTGGCAATATTGATATATATTACAGTAATGATGTATTTTATTATCTCTCATGTGATTTACAAACTTAAAAATGGGAGGTGAAAGGGTCTCATAAGTAGAATAACCTAGGGCCTCTTTTCATCTAAATCCGGCCCTGGTTGGCAGCCTGACTCTCACGCGTTAGGACGCAAGGCGCAACTGGAGCAAAATAAAAATCTCTCAACTCGAAAGCTGGAAGGGAAATCCTTCCACTAATTGATTGTTCTTTAAATATACATGTTGTGTGTTAAATATTGTTTTTTTTTAAAACTATAATCGTAGTATTTGTGCGCGTCAAAATAAATATGTTATTGGACTTGGCATTCCTTTTGACCACACCCAATTGAAGCTGCACAAACAAACGACGACACATCTATTACATCTGAAATTTATTGCATCTCTAATATATAATCTTTATTTTAGTAAGACAAAACAAGAAAATTGTTTTAAATATTTTATTAATAGGGCCTGAATGGCCGAGTGGCTAGCGCTCGGTACCACAAGTTTCGGGTTCGTGTCCCGGCGGTGACATGGATGTTTGTATGGGTTCGGAATCCACTTTAAAACCGTAGGTCCCGTTCCTAATAGGATCGTAGAGCGTTGCGGGGGGTATTGTTACTCCGCCTCCGTGGCTTATCTTCAAGTGACACGAGCCCCCTGGATAATGCAAAGTGAGTAACATCTGTGCAGCGCTTGCCTTAAGGCATACAAGACCAACCTGTCTAAGTGTTTGCCAGCTGCATTAGAACAAAAAAAAATATTTTATTAATAAGGGTCTAATGGCCGAGTGACTAGCGCTCGGTGCCATAGGTTTCGGGTTCGAGACCCGGCGGTGCCATGGATGTTTGTAGGGGTTCGGAATCCACTTTAATCCGTAAGTCCCGGACTAATAGGATCATAGTCGTCCTGGATAGTGCTGAATGAGTAACGTCGGTGAAGCGCTTACCTTAAGGCATCCAGGACGCTGTCTAAGTGTTTGCCAGCTGCGTTAGAAAAAAAAATAAATATTTTATTAATATAGTTTACTGTAATCATTATGGTAAATTTAATTTTCTACGTAATTTATAATGTTAATGCAAACGATAGACTGTGTCTTAGACAAGGAAAGGAATATGCTTTCCTGGAAAACTTACAGTGATAACTGACCCACAGAAACTCGAACCGATATATTTTTTTTTCTTTTTGTTATCAACACACCGAATTCCACACTTTTATTTACTATCAGTAGGAATATAGTGGCACCCATAAAACCGCATTCCCACGCTGTCCACACAAAAACACAAGGCCACATGGTCGAGTAGGATTTGAAGAAAATCTTTCATCCCCCAAAAGACAGAGCAAAACTGGATTTTTAAGTTTGCTCCTATGTAGATTGCTTATTTTGTATTTTAAAAATAATAAAAATATATTTCTTTATTTAATTTTACGATAACTAATACAGTAGAACCTCTGCAAGTCGAACTTCAAGGGAGACGCCAAATAATTCGAGTTATAGAGTTTTCGACTTATGGAGGATTTCGACTTACTCGGATTTTGTAAGGAAATATTCGACTTGTATAGGTTTAGATTCTTTCTGACTTATTTTGAATTAGAGAGGTAAAATAAATAAAAATTCAAGTTACAGAGGTAATAAGCATGTTTATTTGCAACTTGAAAGTTATATTATGAACTACAATAAAAAATCAACATAATTCCGAAATAATTTCAAATGATCGAGTTGTAAAGGTTGTAAAATCAAACATTGCTAATGCTCGAGATACAGAAGGTCAATTTTTTTTTTTTTTTTTCGAGTTATGGGGGGGAAATATATACCAAAATGGCTTGTGGGGATTGACTAATTATTTCGACTTAAAGAGGTTCTACTGTATTATAATATTTGTTATCGTTATTTTTATTTATTAATAAAATATTATTTCTAAATATTAGATTAATAAAAATTAATAATTTAATAATAATTATTTTATTAAAAATAAATTTTTTAAAAATATTACTTTATTATTTCTTTCTTTTATTATTAAAATAATTGTAAATAATAATGAACGTTTGAATTTCTGTAAAATGCGTTCCAAATTTCGCATGAAACTTCTAATGCCTTTCATACCGTATTAAAAACATTGCATCTATAAAATAAAATGAGATTTGAAAGCTTTGAACACTTTTAAATAGTCTTGAAACTTTAAAAATATTTTTTTAATGTTTTTGAAATTTTTAGCATATTGTTTTTAATATTTTTAAAATATGTTTATTATTAATGTTGAAATGTTAATTAATGATTAAATATTTTATTATTAATGATTATTTTATTTTTTATTATTAATGATTATTTTATTATTTATTATTAATGGTTATTTTATTATTTATTATTAATGATTATTTTGTTATTTTATTATTGTTGAAAAATATTTTTAAAGATGGGAATATAGTGGGGATTAATAATTTTTAAATTTTTAAAATTTATATTGAGATTAATAATTTTGAAATTTTAAAAATATTTCCTTTAATATTTTTGGAATTTTTAAAATATTTGTTTTAATGTTTTCGAAATTTTTAAATTAAAGTGGTGTAAAAAGTGGAATATTTAAATTAAATGATTATCTACTAAATTGTAAAAAGAATACAAGAATTTGAAAGATCCAAAAATATAACAAACCAATTTCCGTTCAAAATTTAATGTCATAGTTTTCATTATGAATAATAACGAGATTAATTTATTGAACGACGTTTAAATTTTTTTTTCAGTGTACAAGAATTTTAAAAGAATGAATTTAAAAAAAAAACAACTTATTTTAAGAGTCTTAAATACCTTATTTTAAGTCTTAATAGGATAAGACTCAAGTGTCAAACTCTCATGATTTAGTGTATTAGTTTAAAATTTTCAAAATGTATATTTCATTTATAACAATTATTTCTGCTTTAACTATAATTTTGTCTTCTTTTTTTTTTAATGTGGGAAATTAAATATTTAATTTAATTAAAATATTAAAACTTGCCTTATATATCTTTGACTGATATCCGTTTTTTTAACATACGAAAGTTACCACGCGGAATTAGAAATAGCAGCACGTTATGAATTACAGATTAGTGTTAGTTCCTTGTTTGAAATTTGCAAAATGTATATATTTATAACAATAATTCATGCTTTAACTACAGTTTTATCTTCTTTTTTTTTAACGTGGAAGTTTAATATTTATTTTTTAATAATATTTAATTTTAAATATAAATATTATTTAAGTTTTATTATTTTTAAAAAATTATAGTTAAACAGACTATGAATTCATGAGAAAAATAACTATGATTTATTAGATATAAATAACTACTTATTAATTTCTTATTAATGTAAATCCTACAGAAGTACTAAGTATAAAAATCTTAAGAAGTAAATATTTCATTCGGAAATAAAATCATTTGAATACAAAAGAAATATTTCTGTGATCTTATACGGAAAAAAAAGGAGCAGTACTATTTAAGATTTTACAGAAAATATGAAGAAAAGATGGAGTATTTATCAACGAAATCAGCAAGAACCAATAACAAAATAGAATAACAATCTGAACTAATTTTTTCTGTGTACTATCAGCAAAATTCATCTTCATCATCAGTAGGCAGCAGCCCATAGTAGGCCAAGGTCGTCTGCTTTCTGGCAGATTTCGAGACAGGAGATGTTTCCTTTTTACGGTATAGGATTGTACGCCCACATCTTTATATTCATATTAGACTGGGGAGTACCGTTTGAAGTGGATTCCGAACCACTATAAACATCAGCCATCAGGTCCAGCAATACTATCTAAATAAATTTAAAACGGGATTTTTCATTTAGTTGCCAATTTTCAATTTTGGACATTTTCACTGAAATTTTCTCTCACATTTTTTTTTTAAATTTCTTTCACGAGTTTTTCATCCCTAATATATATATATATATTTTTTTCCAATGGCAGATTATGAACAGTTACAGTAAAAAAAAAAAAAAAAAAAAAACCGAAAAATAGTCACGTCCGGTTCAATAAATATAGGTGCGCAGTAGATCTACCTCCCCGTGGTGCACCTGGTAACACTTTTTAGTGGCTAAAAGATCTGCAACTTGGCATTATTGTTAGATTCATGAACTCTGTTTCATCCATAATATTGATTTATATTTTTTCTTCTTCGAAGTAGAAGCTACGAATCAGTTTTGCATAAAGAGGAAATTGAAGTTTTTAACAGGTCATTTATCAGAAATTAAATTGAAAATAACAGTTATAATAATATATATGTTTTTAAATTAAGTAAAGCATTTGATTGAAATAAAACGTAAACGAAATAATAGAGTAATTATTAAATAATTTTATGGGTAACCTCTTATATCGTCCGAGATTAAACAAATTTTCAAGCCTCAATTTTCAGCCCCAGCAACAAATGTTTTTATAAAGATTTATTATTATTATTATTATTTGTAAAATGTGTTCCAAATTTCGTATAAAACTTTAATATCTCTGTGTTAAAAAATAATTGCAATTATAAATACTTAAACGCGTTTTGGAATTAAGATATTAATATTTTTGAAGTTTTTTACATTTTAAAAAATATTTTTTTGTATATAAGCGTCATAAAAAATATAGAATGAAATTTAATTACGCAATCTCAGTATATAAAAAAAATTTAATTCCCCAATTTTAATATACATATATACTTTTTTATTGCGAAAGCACTTGATTTTACATCATTGGCATCATTGGCTCATGCATCTGTGATGCATGAGATTGTAGTATAAACCTAGAATACAAAACAGAACAAAATAGCAACTCATAACGATAACAATAATTAAAAATAACAATATAAAAATTAAATAATAATAACAATATAAAAGTTTAATTCCACAATATTAAAATAGAAAAAATAAACTCCACTATTTTAATTTGCATTTCTATGTCGTTGATTTAAGAAATAAAAAATAAATAAATAAATAAAAAAAAAACGAAATAACTCCAAACTAGTCATCATTAAATAAATAAATAAAATAAATTCCCAATATTCCAGTCTTGAAATGAAAAAAAATTAACATCAACTTTTAATATATAAAAAAAAAAAAAATTCCGCTATTTTAATTTGCATGTCAATGACGTTGACTTAAAAAATAAAAAAGTAAGGAAAAGTAATGACTCCACAATAGTCATCATTAAATAAATATATAAAATAAATTCTCATTATTCCAATAAACTTCACTATTTTAATTTGCATTTCTATGTCGTTGATGTAAGAAATAAAAAAAAATAAAAAACGAAATAACTCCAAACTAGTCATCATTAAATAAATAAATAAAATAAATTGCCATTATTCCAATCTTGAAATAAAAAAAAATTAACATCAATTTTTAATATATGAAAAAAATAAATTCCGCTATTTTAATTTGCATGTCAATGTCGTTGACTTAAGAAATAAAAAAGTAAGGAAACGTAATGACTCCACAATAGTCATCATTAAATAAGTAAATAAAATAAATTCTGATTATTCCAGTAAACTCCACTATTTTAATTTGCATTTCTATGTCGTTGATGTAAGAAATAAAAAATAAAATAAAAAACGAAATAACTCCAAACTAATCATCATTAAATAAATAAATAAAATAAATTCCCATTATTCCAATCTTGAAATAAAAAATTAACGTCAACTTTTAATATATAAAAAAAATAAATTCCGCTATTTTAATTTGCATGTCAATGTCGTTGACTTAAGAAATAAAAAAGTAAGGAAACGTAATGACTCCACAATAATCATCATTAAATAAATATATAAAATAAATTCTGATTATTCCAGTAAACTCCACTATTTTAATTTGCATTTCTATGTCGTTGATGTAAGAAATAAAAAAAAAAATAAAAAACGAAATAACTCCAAACTAATCATCATTAAATAAATAAATAAAATAAATTCCCATTATTCCAAACTTGAAATAAAAAAAAATTAACGTCAACTTTTAATATATAAAAAAAAATAAATTCCGCTATTTTAATTTGCATGTCAATGTCGTTGACTTAAGAAATAAAAAAGTAAGGAAACGTAATGACTCCACAATAGTCATCATTAAATAAATATATAAAATAAATTCTCATTATTCCAATTTTAATTTTAAAAAAAAGCATCAAATTTTAATAGTAAACCCCACTATTTCAATGTCGTTAATTTAAGAAATAAAATTAAAAAAACGAAATAACTCCAAAAACTAAATAACGAAATAACTCCTCATCATTAAATAAATAAATAGATAAAATAAATTCTCAGCACTATTTTATTTGGATCCTTTAAATGCTTAGATAAAACATAAATGCCTGTTGAAACATCTCGGGAAAAAAAAATTTTTTTTTTTTTAAAAGTATACCAGAAATTTTTTTTTCTTCCCCTACTGTTGCTACACTAAAATGAAAAAGGGAAAAAAATATATAAAAATTCTCAAAATTGAAGTCCTATTCTCTGGCGTCGCAGTAAAACCGGGCTTTTGTCGCCCATAACGCTTGCGCCCCATGCCGTTTGTACAGCAAACCCTCAGACCCTAGGGCGGTCGGAGCTTTTCCCTGCGCCCCGGCATCTCAGTATAATTACATTCCGGTCGTTCCATCCAGGGCAGAAAACGCTAAAGCGGTCCAAATATCTCCGCCCGAAAAGTGCGCTGAGGTAGGGGGAAAGGGGCCAGGCAGCTAATAAAGGAGAGAGCGCAGGGGCTGCAGAGAGCAGGGGCAATCATACGGAACAGCCCCGGCAGCCGCTGTATCAAAGGTTAATAACATGTTCTCTGTACGGATTAGGTGCTCGCGATGCTGTCGCGATCTCAATTAAAGCCCTGTTCCTACACGCTTTCCTGAACACAGTCGTCCGAGAGCATCAAATTAAAACTCCGACTGGTTCCCTTTTTTTTTTCCCTTTGTGAAGGGATTTCTGGATTTTTTTCCCTCTCTTTCCCGAGGCATTAGTCGTCCCGGAAACGTCAACGAATTAGCTGCTGCCAAAGGAAGAAAAATGCTGTTAATAATATAAACGTTTCAATCTTTTATTATTATTTTTCCTGTTGCTACTCTGCGTGTTATTTTAATTGTTATTTAATCTTTTATAAGTAGTCGCATGGTGAAAAGGATCATTTTTAGAGGAGCTAAAGAATTAATTACGTTTGTTCAAATTAATGTACGGGTGTTATTAAAATTATTAAAAGCTCTTTGTGGGGATTTTTTTTTGTGTGTGTTTATGTTTTAATTTGCCTTTTTTTTCCCCCTTTCCAAAAGGCTTTTTGATAGATTTAATTTAGATGTTCCCCCAAAATAGTTTTCGCTTCATTGATTTTTAATTGCATCAGCTATTCATTTAAAAGTCTGAAGTAATCACCCACATCGACATTTCTGGTTTGTTGGTAAAGGAGCGATTTATAAATAAATAAATAAATTTGGGTTCTCGTTAATTATAAAGGAGGAGTTAATTGGGATTATTAAAGTTAAAGTAATTACTTTTAATTGAATACCTCAATGGAAAAGATTTCTTTAAATAAATAAAATCTGAATAATTAGATGGATATTATTATCTTTAAATGCAGTATTCACAGGATTAGAGAACTATAATGGATTAATTAGAAAAGTTTTTTTCTTTTTTTCACCTTGAAAGAAGATTATACTATGACAGAAGTTATTCTGGATTAATATTTTCAGTTTTCATTAAAGATCCTCTTCTCTAAATGACAAAAGGATTTTATAAATTACATATATGCACTTTAATCCATTATTAAACACCTTGTTAATGGGAATAGTCAGATTAAATCCGTAAACCGGAAAGTCACTTCATTGAACCTAAGGAGGAGGCATCGAAAACTCTGAGGTTACATATATAAAACAACCAAATTTGCTATAGATATAAACCAAGAAAATGCTAATAATTCTATAGTTCGACGATCGATACGAGGCTGTCTAGCCCACAAATCCCCGAGTATACTCGTTTTTGAAAACAATGACAATACTGTATGATGCAAGAAGCATTGACCAATAAAAACGATTAGGCCACATATTCTTTCTGATGTTGCAGATTAACTCTTCTCTTATATATCCTTGCTGATTAATTCTCTTATGTATCCTTGCTGATTAATTCACTTATACTGTCTTGCTGATTAATTCTCTAATATAATCCTTCTGAATAATTTTTCTTATATTTTCTTGCTGATTAATTCTCTTATATATTCTTGTTCATTAATTCTTTTATACATTCTTGCCGATTAATTATTTCATATATCCTTGCTCTTATATATCTTGCTCAATGGAAAAGATTTCCTTCAATAAATAAAATCTGAATAATTAGAGAATAAGATGGATATTATTATCTTTTGCACTATTCACAGATTTAGAGAAATATTACGGATTAATTAGATTTTTTTTTTCCACCTTGAATGGGGATTATAGCACAGAAATTATTCAGAATTAATATTTTTAATTTTCATTAAAGATCCTATTCTCTTAATGACTAAAGAATTTGAAAATTACATATATATATGCTTTAATCCATTATTAAACATATTGTTAATGGGAATAGTCAGGTTAAAGCCATAAGCCGGAAAATCCTTTCATTGAATTTGGATAGAAGGCAACGAAATCTCCGAGGTTACAGATATAAACCAAGAAAATTCTAATCATTCTCTAGCCAGAGGGTTGATACGAGGCTGTCTGGCGCAAAAGTCACTGAGTATACTCGTTTTTGAAAACAATGACAATACTGTATGATGCAGGAAGCTTTGACCAATAAAAAAGCTTAGGCCACATATTCTTTCTGATGTTGCAAAATAACTCTTCTCTTATATATCCTTGCTGGTTAATTCTCTTATATATACTTGCTGATTAATTCTTTTATGTATGCTTGCTGATTAGTTCACTTTTTATTTTTGCTGATTAATTCTCTTATGTATCCTTGCTGATTAATTATTTTATATATTCTTGCTGATTAATTATTTTATATATTCTTGCTGATTAATTCTCTTTTATATCCTTTTTGATTAATTCTCTGATTATTCTTGCTCAATAGAAAAGATTTCGTTCAATAAATAAAATCTGAATAATTAGATGGATATTATTAGCTTAAAATGCACTATTCAAATAATGTAAAGATTAGAGAAATATTATGGATTAATCAGAAAGGTTTTTTTATTTTCCTCATTGAAAGAAGATTATATGGCAGAAGTTATTTGGATTAAATTTTCAGTTTTCATTACAGATCCTTTTCTCTAAATGACAAAAGGATTTTGTAAATTACATATATACACTTTAATTCATTATTAAATATATTGTTAATGGGAATAGTCAGATGAAAGCTGTAAGTCGGAAAATCATTTCATTGAATTAGAGGAGGAAGCTGAGAAATCTCTGAAGTACAGATATAAAACCATTAAATCTGCTATAGATATAAACCAAGAAAATTCTAATCATGTAGTCCTATGGACAATAAGAGATTGTCTAACCCACAAATCACCGAATATACTCGTTTTTCAATGGACTGATAATACTCTATGATACCAGACGCGTTGTCCAATATGTGGCTTAGAACGACTAGGCCACATATTCTTTTTGATATTGCTGATTAACTCAAAAAATGTCTCTTATATATTTTTGCTGATTAAATTTTATATATATATTCTTGCTGATTAATTCTTACATATCTCTTTGCTTACTCATGTATCCTGTATGCTCTCTTATATATCTTTGCTGACCAATGCTCTATATAACTAGCTGATTAATCCTCTTATATATTCTTGTTGATTAATTATCGATGTTCTTGCCCTCATATATTCGAATTTTATAAATACTTGCTGATTAATTCTCTTATATATTCTAGCTAATAAATTCTCTTATATATTCATGCTGATTAATTCTCTTATATATTCTCCCTCTTATATATTCTACCACTTTTATATATTCTTGCTGATTAATTCTCTTATATATTCTAGCTAATAAATTCTCTTATATATTCATGCTGATTAATTCTCTTATATATTCTTGTTGATTAATTATCGTATACATTCTTCCTCTTATATATTCTACTACTTCTATATATTCTTGCTGATTAATTCTTTTAAATTTTCATGCTGGTTAATTCTCTTATATATTCTACTACTTTTATATTTTCTTATTCATAAATTCTCTTATATATGTTTGCTGATTAATTTTTTTATATATTTTTTCCTTGTATATATTCTTGCTCTCATATGTCTCTGCTAATTAATACTGTTATATATTCTTGCTGATCAATTATCTATATAACTTTGCTGATTAATTTTCATATATTCTTGCTGATCAATTCTCTATATAACAATGCTGATTAATTCTCACATATTCTTGCTGATCAATTCTCTATATAACACTGCTGATTAATTCTCTTATATCAGCAATTAATAGAATTTTTGCTAGTAATTCTCTACTTTCTTGATCTTATATATTCTACTTTTACATATTAATATAAATGATTAATTCTTTTACATATTCTTATTGATAAATTTTCTCGTATATTCTTGTTTATTAATTATTTTATATATCTTTGCTAATTAATTCTCTTATATATTCTTAATCCTAAAAATTTTATACATTATCAATTATATAGTTGCAATGTAGGCATATTGGAAACTGAATACGAATAGTTTTCAATAGGAATTTTGTAAATAATTAGTAATATGAAACTAGATGAGCATGGCAATAAAAAATAATCCTTTTTAAATCAGCGTTATCAATTTCAATGCTTATAAAATATTAAAAAGTGACTTCGCCATGGCAACAAAGTGCTTGCCGCAATTGATTTAACTGTTTCCGAGAAATATGATCCTTGCCTGAAAGCGGTGCATATTTGAGATTACCATTTTATATAAAGAAAGTAGATATTCAATGATAGATAAAAAGGAAAAAAAAAAAAAAAAAAAATTCCAGGAATTTACCATTCTTCGAATCATTCCTTTATGATAGTTTCGAGAAAATTGGTATTCTTCAGTTAACTACAATGAAAAACTTTATGTTTCATTATAATAAAAATAATTTATAAAAAAAATAAAGAGAAATCCCCCGAAATATATGATTACCAATACAAATATACTTTAAGACGTCAGAAATAATTTTAAAACAGGGCATGAAATCCGGCAAAACGTAATCCAAGCCTTCCAAAAATAAGAATTCAATCACAGCGGAGAGTTTAATGTTACATTATAAATTACCTTTCGTCGAGTCTTTATAGAGGTCTATACGTTAAGGAGAAATGCCGGATATTACGGGAACGTCAGCTTGGGTGAATGCTTTTCCCTCGAATGCAGAGAGAACGTAGGGAAAAAGGGATGTGAAACAGAATATCGAATCGAATCATAGAAACGAATTTCTCCGTAGGCGCATTTTTAATGGGAAATTATCGATTACGGCAGTTTTGAATTATACAAAAATTCTAGGAAATGCCAGAAAGAAAAAAAATTGAATTACATGGACAAAAAGGAGAAAGTCTTTCGTATAAAATGCGTAGTGTATGAAAAAAAAAATAAATAAATAAAATAATTAATGAATATAAATAAATAATAATAATAATTACCAATATGCACTGTTTTCATGTAAGGATCGAACTTCTCTGAAATAGTATAATTAATTTTGGATTTTTTTTTTTTTTTTTTTCGGTATGATGTGATTTTTTAACAGATTTGCACATTCATAAAATGTTTATTTGCAGCAGCTATATGCTTCATAATTCCAGGTGAAATTCCATTATTTGTGTTGATAAGTAATTAATAATATAAGTAAAATCTAAATGTCCTCAAAATATTTAACTATAATCTCCAATATCCAGATAAGTACATCAAGGTTGGTATTTTTAACTACAGGCATATTTTTACTTTGATAGAAAGTTAAAATAATGTATCTCATATTAAAAGTAAAACAATATAATTAATTTTGGATTTTATTTTTATTTTCGGTGTGACGTGATATTTTAACAGATTTGTTCATTCATAAAAGGTTTTATTAGCGACATTTATACACTTCTTAATTCCAGGTAAAATTCCATTATTTGTTGTATAAATTAATCCTGATCCAATATAAGTAAAATCTAAAACTCCTTAAAATATTTCTCTATAATATGCAGTATTAACTATATATAATATATATATTCTATATAATATACATTTCATTTCACAATCATTACAGAATTTATAATCTCCAATATCAAAATAAGTACATTTTGGTATTTATTGGCATATTTTTCCTTTTATTGAAGTTAAAATATTTAATCATAGATTAACTCCAAAATTAATTACTGTACAATTAATTTTGGATTTTGTTTTACTTTTCGGTATGATGTGATAATTTAACAGATTTGCTCATTCATAAAAGATTTTATTGGCAGCAGCTATAAGATTCATAATTCCAGGTCAAATTCCATTATTTGTATTGAACCTTATTCTAATATAAAATCTAAAACATTTCTCTACAATATGTATTTTTTTTATAATCTCCAATATCAAAATAAGTATAATCTCCAATATTTATCAAAATAAGTATATTCCAATTTAATATAATCTCCAATATTTTTAGTTACTGACATAATTTTCCTTTTATTGAAAACTAAAATAATTTAATCAGATATTAAAATAAAACAGTATAATTAATTTTAGCTTTTCTTTTTCTTTTCAGTATGATGTGTTATTTTAACATATTTGTTCACTCATAAAAGGTTTTATTAGCACCAGCTATAAGTTCCATAATATCCTTTTCAGGTGAAATTCCATTTCTTGTATTGAACCTTAATTCAATATAAGTAAAATCTAAAATGTTTCTCTATAATATATATTTCTTTATAATCTCCATCATCAAATAAGTAAATAAGGTTGATATTTTTAACTAGATACACATTTTTCCTTTTATAGAAAGTTAAAATAATCAATCATGTATTAAAATAAATTAATCATAATAATATACTTTATACAGTACAGAATAAAAATCATAATTTTTATTAATATGACAGTTTAAAATATTTTTAAATTATAAATTGAAATTTCACCTGGAAATACCACCAACTATGAGATAAGTTGCAATTACTTCTTTATCATTTTATTCGTAATTTTACTAAGTCAACCATCTCATTTTTATAACTGGATTATTTAAAGAAATTCATGGAGAAATATTGAGAAATATGGTAAAAATGTCTAATGAGCATGCGCATGCATTTTCTATTTACGAAATTTTCTAATTAAGGATCAAATGAAATGCAAAGCAATTTTTTTAAAAGGGAACAAAAATATTATTTACTTAATTAAAAAAAAACATTTAGTAGGTTTTATAATTGAATAAAGTATTTCATAAACATTAAGCTTAATTACAATTACTGATATATTTTAATTTATAAGAAAAAGAACATTAAATAAAATACTAATTCAAACTATATGTATACTACAAATTTTTCTATATATATTATAAAAAGAGACAAATAATAAAGTAGTATAATAAAGCCAGACAATTTAAAGCAAGTATATTTACAACTAATTTCAGTTATGAGGATTTTTTTTATTGGAGCAACTGAAAGACTAAGTTTAAAAAAAATCCGATATTCAAGAAAATTTTAAGAATTTTGTAAAAATTACAAATAATTAATGAAACAATTAATGATCAGTTACACGTAATTAATTTCATTAACCACTGAATTTTTGAAACTAAAATTACGAGATTTCTCTCTAGATAAATTATTTATATGTTTAATTTTTAGGAACCTATCTATAGCATAAAAAAAGTTTAGTTGTACATATAAAATTTTGCAATATTTCATTTTTCTTCCTTTAAACTTTGAATTCAGTAGAATAAAAAATTAAATTAAATGTTGTTGAAAATTATTTGTTAATATTATATTTTGATATACGTGATTTAAAAAAAAAAAAAATCTCTCTTTGTAGTGTATATTTATTATTAACTATCATGAGCATTTATAAAATTTTCAGGTAATATTTACGAAAAAAAAAAATCTCATTTGATATAAAATTAAGAACAAAAATTCTCAATTTGTATGATTTATTTGTATTACGTCACGTGCATTTATAAATTTTTCAGGTAATGTTCACGTGAAGAAAAAAAGAACTCGATATAAAATAAAAATAAAAATCACTTGATGTAAAATTAAAAAAATATATATATCAATTTTAAATTTTTCTATGAATCTCTCAAACAGGATTCATTGTATTATGTCATGTGCATTTATAATATTTATGCATTATATATTTATGTGCATTTAATTTTCTGTAATATTTGAGGATTCAAAAAAAAGTGGATTAATTCTAGATACTTCAATTTAAGTAGCAAAAATTTCGACTAAGTAAATTAATTGAATTTTTATTAACATTTAGTATTCCTTACTTCGCAATCTTTCTGCCAAAATATCCGAGTTCTTTGATGTAAATTATTCCCATGCATTGCCTCAAAAATAAAATTTGAAAAATTTGTTTTGCAAGCTGTTTGTAAAATCCGTTTTCTCTCTGTTTTGCAATGCATGCATAACATGACAATGCATTTCAGCATAATATTTTAATAAGGATGAAAATATATTACCAAATACAATAGTCATTGTTTTGCCATGAATCAAAGAATTCTGAAAATTGTAAAATGCACTGTTTAAAAAAATTTAATTATGGTCTTTACATGTTAATTTCCGTTGTGTAAACAATGTAATTAATAAACTGCAAAATTTAAGGACATTTACTTATAAAATTAAGTTATTACTTCAGTACGATTCCCAATTTAATTGATCTCAGCATATTATTTTGATAAGAATGGAACTATACTTCGTATTGTCATTGTTGCTATGAAGGAAAAAATTATAAATAGAAATTATTTAAAAAATTAATTTATTATTAAAGTACTATTCCCAATTTAATTAATCTTAGCATATTATTATAATAAAATTGGAGCTATACTTCGTAATAAAAAAGATTGTCACTGTTGCTATCAATGAATAATTATAAATATTGTAAAATCCATTGTTTAGAATTTTAATTGTGTCTTCCACGTGTTAGTCCTAGTAATGTAAAAAATTTAATTAATAAATTGTAAAATGTAATGGCAATTACTTATAAAATTAATTAATCTCATCCTATAATTTTAACAAGAATGGAGCTATACTTCGTAATAAAATAGATTGTCGTTGTTGCTATGATTGAAAAATCTTCTGTTAGACAATTTTAATTGTGTTTGTTCCCCATAAGCTAATCCTCATCGTGTTAAAAAATTAATTAATTAATTATAAAATTTAATGGCAATTATTTAAAAATTAATTTATTACTACAGTACCATTAACAATTTAAGTAATCTTAACATATTATTTTAATAGAAATTAAACTCTATTTCGCAATGCTATATAAAATAGATTGTCATTATTGCTATGAATGAAAATATTGTAAAATCTAGTGTTTAGACAATTTTAATTGTGTCCTCCACATGCTAATCCGCATAGTGTAAAAAATTTAATTAATAAATTTCAAAATTTAATGGTAAATATTTATAAAATTAATTAATATTAGCATGTTATTTTAATAAGAATGGACTATACTTCGTACTGAAATAGATTGTCATTGTTGATAAGGACAAAATTATAAATATTGTAAAATCCACTTTTTATACAATTTAAAAATTGCATTCTCCACATATTAATCCTAAAGTAAGTGTAAAAAATTCAATTAATAAATTGTAGAATTTCAATTATTTATAAAATTAATTAATCTCAGCATATAATTTTAATAATAATTTAGCTATACTTCGTAATAAAATAGATTGTCATTGTTGCTATGATTGAAACAGTTATTGAAAAATCTCATGTTAGACAATTTTAATTGTGTTCTCAACATGCCAATCCGCGTAGTATAAAAAATTTAATTATTAAATTGTAAAATTTAATGGCAATTATTTATAAAATTTGTTAATCTCCGCATATTATTTTAGTAAGAATGGGCTATACATCGTAGAGAAATAGATTGTCATTGTTGATATGAAAGAAACAATTACAATCTATTCGTAAAGTACGTGTACAAAATTTAATCCTAAAGTACGTGTAAAAAATAGTATAAAAAATTTAATTAATAAATTGTAAAATTTAATGGCAATTATTTATAAAATTTGTTAATCTCAGCATATTATTTTAGTAAGAAAGGACTATACATCGTAGTGAAATAGATTGTCATTGTTGATATGAAAGAAACAATTACAATCTATTCGTAAAGTACGTGTACAAAATTTAATCCTAAAGTACGTGTAAAAAATAGTATAAAAAATTTAATTAATAAATTGTAAAATTTAATGGCAATTATTTATAAAATTTGTTAATCTCAGCATATTATTTCAGTAAGAATGGACTATACATCGTAGTGAAATAGATTGTCATTGTTGATATGAATGAAACAATTACAATCTATTCGTAAATACGTGTACAAAATTTAATCTAAAAGTACGTGTAAAAAATAGTATAAAAAATTTAATTAATAAATTGTAAAATTTAATGGCAATTATTTATAAAATTTGTTAATCTCAGCATATTATTTCAGTAAGAATGGACTATACATCGTAGTGAAATAGATTGTCATTGTTGATATGAAAGAAACAATTACAATCTATTCGTAAAGTACGTGTACAAAATTTAATCCTAAAGTACGTGTAAAAAATAGTATAAAAATTTAATTAATAAATTGTAAAATTTAATGGCAATTATTTATAAAATTTGTTAATCTCAGCATATTATTTCAGTAAGAATGGACTATACATCGTAGTGAAATAGATTGTCATTGTTGATATGAAAGAAGCAATTACAATCTATTCGTAAAGTACGTGTACAAAATTTAATCCTAAAGTACGTGTAAAAAATAGTATAAAAAATTTAATTAATAAATTGTAAAATTAAATGGCACTTATTGATAAAAACCATTTATTTCTACAATAATATTTTCAATTTAATTGAATTATCAATTTAAATGAATATGCATGAATATGGAATGGCAACAAGTTAATTAATGATAACATATCATTTTTAAACTTAAATATTGCATTATACTTAAATGAATAATTTAATACTATTTCGCTAATGATTTTTATTGTCAAAATACGAATATTAAATAATTGAAATTCAAACAATTATGGGAATTTAGCAACATTAAACAAAATATTAATATTTAATTAGTATTTGTTTGTGTTTTTTTAAACAAATATACCATTATTCGAAAATGCTTGCATTTTTATTATTTTACTAAATTTGAATAAAGAGAATTAATTCACAACTCAAATATTTGTAACTCCTTCTTTAAAATTAATAATTTTATACTCATTCGCTTAATGATTTTTATTGCCAAAATACGAATATTAAATCATTTAAATTCAAACGAGTTTGTGAATTTAAAAAGATTAAACAAAATATTAAAAAATTTTTGTTTTTTTAAATAAATATACATCTATTCAAAAATGCTTGCATTTTTATTATCATTATTAAATCCCAAAATTAGAATAAAGCGAATAAATTCACAGTATTCACTCAAATATACGCCCCCTCATTCTTTAATAAAATTAATTCTCTGATCATCCAATTTAAGCCGAAAGAATCCTGGAGACTCATCAAACTAACAACAATAAGCCATTCCAAGAATTAAGCGGCTGCTTCATTCCTGGGATTAATTCCTCTCTCTCTCTCAGAAACATCATAACGACTTAAAAGTTTAATTCGATGACAAGTCATTTCGAACAAAGAGCCCTTCTCAAAATTCCATCTCCCCAACCCTTAAATCCTAATTTACGAGACGATTCGAATTTAAAATTTTACGACTCGTTCCGTTGCGAAACTTTTCTGTCTTGAGCAGTTCCGAGCAGAGCAGAACAGCTTTAAGGGTTAGGATCTCTCTCCAAGACAGGGCTTAATTTACAGCTAATTAACGGAAGGCAGTTAGACAACGATATTTTACTTCCGATACCGTCGACGGTAATTACTGCTTTGATCAAGTTCTATAAATATTGCGAGGTAGAAAGCCATCGCCATGTTTTACGCAGCCGAGCAAACCAGTCGGCATTACGTTACTTTAATTGCCTTTTGTCTTCTTCAATGATCTTGTATATTCAGGAATCATTCTCCCGTTGCCATGGCAACGCTGCGCGACGCTATCTCTTCTCCCTGGCCAATGAAGCGTTGGCGGTAGGTTGATACGATTACTATGGCAGCCAATAGGAGAATTCGCCTCTTTTTCTTTCTTCTTTTTTCACTTCTCTTCTTTTTCTATTTTATTTTAGTTTTATTTATCATTTTTATTATTTTTTTTTAGACTTGTTTTCTGCTCTTTTATTTGGTAATTGAGCTTCGCTGGAAAATGCCAGCTAAATTCAATTTTTTATTTTTTTTTATTTGATTATTCTGCTTATCTTCTTTCATGAAAAGATAATTTTCTTTCGCCATCATCAGATGTGTTCATTGGCTTTTATTTTTTTTAATTGTTCTTTTTATTTTATAAGCGTGTTGAAAATGGCCGTTTAAATGACTTCCATTTAAAAAGTTTTGGTAGTAAAATAATTAGCGAATCTTCATATCTTAATGAGACGTTTTTACTTTTCTTTTTTTGTGTTTTTGTTGAATAAACAGATAATTATCTTTTAGTTATTCTTTTATGAATGATATTGTTTATTTTTTTAAAAAATGCAATAAGGATTAAAATAATTCCATTTGGAATTTTTGCTCTTTTTTTAAACTATCCGTAATATGATTATAGGAAATAGTAGGTTTTTTTTTAAAGAAAAATAATCCGCTTAATAAAAAGGCGACTTTAATTAACTTAATTCTCCAGCGAATAATTTTTATTTTCTTAATAGTTATGTGTCGCCGCTATGATCTTTTTATATAAGAACTTGACATACTTGACTTGCGTTTATTTTTCAATAAAAAAATATATATATATAATTTATCTTGGGAGGCAGATTTTGTTAAGTAGGAAAATACTAAACGAGTTAAAAAAAAAATAGATAAAGAGTTAAAAGGGAAATAAAATGGATGGCATTTTTCTCTATATTAAGAATCCTACAATAAATTTCATTAAATAAAAATAAAATTATTATAAGCCTCATACATAATTAATTATGCGTATTTTTTTAAGAAACAATGATTCAAATAAAATGGAGTATTTGGATGTAAAATTTTTTAAAAAGTATTTCGAATAATTAGTGACAACTTATCCAGCTAGCAATTTTTACATTTTTGCCATACATTAAAAATAAGGGCCTGAATGGCCGAGTGGCTAGAGCTCTGGCGCTCGGTACCACAGGTTTCGGGTTCGAGTCCCGGCGGTGCCATGGTTGTTTGTAGTCGTTCGGAATCCACTTTAAAAAGTAGGTCCCGGTCTAATAAGATCGTAGAGCGTTGCGAAGGCATTGTTACTCCGCATCCGTAGCTTATCTTCAAGTTACACGCGCCCCCTGGGTAATGCAAAGTGAGTACGTCTGTGCAGCACTTGCCTTAAGGCATCCAAGACGTCCATGTCTGTGTTTGCCAGCTGCATTAGAAAAAAAAAAAAAAACATCTCTATCAAAGCACCTATGTCTCTAGACGTTACCACAGTCTTCACGTTCGAATCCTGGCTGTGGCATGGATGTTTGTGAGTGATTCGGAAATTAAAAAATGTGTTAAATTGTAGGTCCCGGTCTAATTAGCCTAAAGTGTTCACAAAATGACCGTAGAGTGACCAACCAAAGGAACGGAAATCTAGACTAAACTTTATCACCAAACCAATATAAATAAATGCAATGAAAAAAGACTCTTATTGGCTTTTGATCGTAGTTGTTCATTACGGCGTCAACGAAGAAATTGACAACAACAACAAAAGTTTCAATAGTTGAAGAACAACTTTCTGAATCATTCAATAAATTTGTCACAAATTTTGAAAAAAAAAATTAAACATAAAATTTTGTGATATCATTTGTCATCGTTGAATTGATTTAAAAATCCTAAAAAGATTTCAGGGCCTGATGGCCGAGTGAGATGCTACAGATATAGGATTCGAGTCCAAGCGGTGCCATGGATGTTTATAGTAGTTCGGAATCTACTTTACACCGTAAGACCCTGTTTAATATGACTGTAGAACGTCACAGAGCCCAGTTAGACTTCTTCAACAGTACGTCTTTACCTCCATTCGTGAGTAGACTATTCATGGGATGTCCATCCTTAAGCCTTAGGTCCTAGTCTAGTATGACTGTTGGGAGTAGGGCTGACAACTCTACCCCATAAAAAAGAAAAACAACATCTCATGTTTCGGAATCTGGCAGAAGACCTAAACCTACCATGGGGCTGCTACACCAATGAAGAAAAAGAAAAGACGGACTTAGTGAAGTAAGCCATGAGTTTACTATTGTAGTAACAATATGGTTCCTAGCTAAGCAGATGTCTTGAAAAAATTATCTTTTGTTTAACATCAACTAATTGTTTTAGTTCACTCAGTCTATCAGTCTTTTATCGTCGTTAATTTGATTTAAAAATCCAAAAGACGGATTTTGGGGCTTAATGGCCGACTGATTAGCAATAGGTGCCACAAGTTCCGGGTTGAAATCAAGGCAGTGGCTTGGATATCTGTAGCCACATATATTTGGATATCTGTAGGAGTTAACCACTTTAAACCGTATGTCTCGGTCTAATATGACTGTAGAGAGTTGGACTGACAACCCTTACCCAATAAAAAGAAAAGATCTCCTGCCTCGAAATCTACTAGCAGGTAGACGGCCTTGGTCCCGTCATGGGGCTGTTGTGCCAATGAGGAAGAAGAAAAGACGGATTTTGTGAAGTTTGTCATATGTTTACTATAAATATTCAATATTTTGACTTCTGGCACTATGGTTAAGCAGTTGTCTTGAAAAAAATTATCTTTTGTTGAACATCAACTTACTGTTTAAATCACCCAGTCTATGTTAAAAGATGGACAATTTAGACAAAATAATTTTCATCAAAAGAAAAAAAGATACGAAAAAAGAACATGTCGATCGATACTACTTAAGTGTATTTTTTACCAAGTTATACAATTTAAGATTTTTTTTTTTGTGTGTGTGTGTGAATCTGTGGAATAAAAGGGCCAATCTCTATCTGAAAATGCAGATATTGTGGTCTTTTTTTTTAAAATTCCTTCTATTAGTTCACACTCTCCCTACATATTTCTTGTTCAAATTTTCAATCGTTCATAAAACACTTTTTATTCTTCCACTCCAGTTCAAATACATTTTTTTAACTTGTAGTGGATGACACTGGATGTGAATACAATTTTTTTCAAATATTAATTCAGTAATTAAATTTAATTAATTAATTTCAGTTTTAAGTTGCATGTATCTACCGATAGAGGGCGCCAGATAAACTTAAGGGTAAAATTGATTTTAAATAATGAAAAAAATACAAAATATTTAGCAGCTTTATTTCCATATCCTGACAGTTTAAAAATTAGTTTTATGCAATCTTTTTATATCCAGCACGCAATAGTTGCAAATCTTCCAGGGTAGTGATTTTGGATACCACCGGAATTTTGTTAACTGCATACCAAATTTTTCGAGACAAACCATATCTCTCCATACCTTTTTAATGAAGTAACCTTCAAATTGTCCGTTTAATTTCTTGCATTTACGATTGTCGACCGAAATCATAATAACTTTCTAAGCACATTTTTTTTTTGGAGATGCAGAAATAGAGCACACAATATAGAATATATTAAAATTTCATGTAAAATTAAAATTTCATTGTGTAACATTCAATACCCATGAAATGTTTACTTGATTGTAGACAACACTAATGAACTTGCCCTTGTATGAAGGGAGTTTTTAATACTTTTTCCTCGAAAATATCACTCGTTGACTTTAATTTTTCTTCTTTGGTTTGTAAATATATTGTTGTTTCTTATGGTAGACATCTAAACCAAGCCCACGAACACGTATAGTCTCATGGTTGAAGGGAAAGCTTCTGTTGTGGAGCACCCGTAGGTAGATGTCTGACTTGGTTCAGCGATACACTGTACAGTCGTATGAAACCGAGACCTACAGCTTAAAGTGGATTCCGAACCCAAAACCTGCGGCCAAACACTTGATAATTCAGATTCTTTGTAAATATATACATGCAATGAAATTAAGTTATCTTGATTATCAGTAGTTATTTTCTATTATATGCAAAAAAATTCGAAATCCTTTATTGAAATAAAAATTAATGATAATATCGTTATTTCGGTTACGCCGGTACTAAAATCTCACGTCTCAAAACACTAGCCAATCTGACACTTGAGTGGGCAGCACATCCAGACTTCCGTGAGATTTTAGCATCCGCTGGAATACAACCTTTAATCTTTCCTGTGGATAAGTGAAAGATTGAATTAAAATGTGGAAGGTATACTCGTACAAGTGCATTTGTGCAACGTATGATATCGAACTAACTAACTTACAGGTACTACAGTCGATGTAGGCCGTCTGCCTAGTGGCAGATTTCGATACAGGAGGTTTCTTTTTACAGGCTATCAGCCCTACTACAGTCCCATTAGACCGGAACCTACTGCATAAAGTGGATTCCAAATCACTACAAATATCCATCGTAACCCCGGGACTCGAACCCAAAATTTGTGGCACCGAGAGCTAGTCACTCAGCCATCAGCCCCCACCGTATGAGATCGAAAATTGTTCATATTCTTATACTGAGATACTTCTATATTAAATACAGATTATCGCTATTTGAAATGTTTAGATAAACATAATAAAACAATATGACTATATCGTGCCAATCATTTATAGTTGTTTGAAAAAGAACCTTTTAATGGGAAATCCTATCGCTAAATACTAGATTTAAATTGTGATCAGATAATTAGATATAAACATGTTAATTTTATCATTAAAAAGGGGCACAATGAGACTTCATACAGATAGTTGGATATAAATCACAGAAATTTATAAGTTATCAAGTACTTATTAATTTAATTGGATGTACTCACTTGTCATTAATGGCATGGACATAAAAGTCTTTGAAAGTAATGCTTCTTATTATTCTGAAGAAATGCGACAATAAATAAATATCAAGACAAATTATAAAAAAACTTTCAATGTTTAAAAAATGTTGATGGCGAATAGGGAATTTTTCTTTCTATAGAAATCTGTACCTTAAAAAATATCAGGCATTATAGAACTAATACATTTTTTTTTCTTTCTAATGCAGCTGGCAAACACAGACAGCTTGGTCTTAGACGCCTTAAGGTAAGTGCTGCACAGACGTACTCACTTTGCATTACCCAGGGGGAGCGTGTCACTTGAAGATAAGCCACGGACGCGGAGTAACAATGCCCCCGCAACGCTCTACGATCCTATTAGACGGCGACCTACGGTTTAAAGTGGATTCCGAACCCCTACAAACAACCATGGCACCGCCGGGACTCGAACCCGAAACCTGTCGTACCGAGCGCCAGCCACTCGGCCATTCAGGCCCTAGACCTAATACAAAAAAATTATTATTTTTCAATCATAAGAATTTAAGATTTAGGAAATTTGAAAGTTAAACCTCAAAATTCAAGACACTTCTCAGCTATGTACTTGTCACAAAACTTTTCAGCTAAAAGTTTTGATGTGACAAGTGGAAAGGTATTTAAAATTTAACGTCAATGTAATGATATGCCCTATTAATTCAACAATGGATTTTAATTACTTTAGACATCATTACCAAAAGCATGGATACATATTGTATAGCACACTTTTTTTTTGAAGAAAAAGTCATATATCTTTTAGAAATCTTTACTCACTTTATTTATATTTCTATTGCTACAAGTTTCGGTTTCGAGTACCGGTGGTGCCATGGATGTGTGTAGTAGTTCGGAATCCACTTTAAACTGTAGATTCCACTGATCATAAAGCATAGGACTGACAACTCTACCCGGTAAAAATATAACATCACCTGTCTCGAAATCTACCAGTAGGCAGACAGTGTTGCCCACCATGGGGGTGTTGCGCCACTGATGATTATTATTATTATTATTTATATTTCTTGAAACTTGCGATATAAAGGTAACTGGCATTATAATTTTAAAATAGTAATGTTCTAATATCAATATTGTTTTGAGTACCTGCGGGAAATGTATATAAATTATTTTTGTTCAATGAATATAATTTGCTTAAAAAATTTATTATTTCCGTTTATTTATTTAAATTTTCATCATTTTAGAATCAATAGACAATATAAAAACAATTTTTTACCCATGAAATTGTGGGTGCTGTTTTCCAGAGGAGTGTTTCCTTTTTTTTTTTGAAAAATTTTTGTCTATGACCATTTCTTTTAAAAAACTTATTCTTAAATTAAAATTTCTTTCACAAGCTAACAATTATATAATTAAATAATGTAAAATTGCTGCAGAAAATTGTCTGGTGAAGCAAAAACAATTTTATTTTAGAGTGAAAATAAATTTTTTCTTGGATTTCTAGAATTTTTTTTATTTTTTAAGATTATCAGTTTTGTTCTTACATTAAATTCTAAATTTTATGGATGACATTTATATCGGCCCAGTCGATTATTATTATTGCCTATTAAATATATGTGTGTCGTTTATTGGGTCAATGATGTCCTGGATTACTTTCAGCGTTTCTTATAGATTAAGCTATTTTTATTGGTTTATTTAAATTTCTAGCCAACGGCCGTACCATGCTGAATATACCGGTTCTCGTTAGATCACCGAAGTCAAACATCATTGGGCGCGGTCAGTACTTGAATGGGTGACCACCTGGGAACACTGCGAACTGTTGGCATTCACAAATTTGGGACCTGAATGGCCGAGTGTCTAGCGCTCGGTCTACCACAGGTCTCGGGTTCGAGTCCCGGCGGTGCCATGGGTGTTTGTAGTGGTTCGGAATCCACTTTAAGCCGCAGGTCCCGGTCTCCTATGACTGTATAAGAGCGTCACGGAGCCAAAGTCAGACTTCTACCTACGGGGGCTCCATCACAACAGAAGCTGCTTCCTTCCCCTTCAATCACGAGTACGTATGGGCTCGTGGGCTTGCCTAGAAATGTCTGCCAAGTGTGATAAGAGAGAACAACTTTCACGTGCCTTTTTATTAAATTTCTTTCGCGTGCTTTTGTTTTTATGTCTAAAAAATCGTTTAGAATTTTATTTTATTTTTAAATTTATTTCACGTGCTTAAAAATAAAATGGTTTAGATTTCCAGTTTTTTTAAAAAATGTTTTAATTTCTTCAGTTTTGAATGATAATTGATGAACATAATTTATTGCCTAAATATGATAGTGATACTTTTTCTTTCTTTGTGTAAGATTGTTGTTATGCTTTTGTTCTTAGACTTAATTCTAAATTTTATGGCTAATGTATATCGGCCCATCTAATTACAATTTTTTGTTGTTTTTGATTTATATCGATTAATAGTAGCGGCCAGAATGGCATGTTGGAAAGCTATTTGGGCTTCGAAACTAAGATTTCACTACCCTCATTTATTTCACTATTTGTATTTGTATTTGTATTACTTCGTTTAGAAAACCAAAAAAAAAAAAGATAACACAAAGTATTCTATAGTTAAAAACAATTTTTATTAAAAGGAAATTCAATGAGTTCGTGAATAAATATATTTCCAATTGCTAAAATGAAGAAAAATAAATAAGACTGACTAGAATAAATAAAACAATGTAACTTAATACTACACAATAGCACAGTTTTAAAGTACAGCAAAGCACTTATGAATTTCATTAAATTCCTTCCTTTATTAAGGTAAACTTTTGAAATTTACTTTGTATTGGCAATGTGCGTTTTGTCAGCAATATTTCCGAGGTTATATTAAAATTATGGCAAATTCCACATTTTTAAAAATATCTAAATTATTTTAAAAATAAGACATTAAAATCTAACAATAAAAAGCAAGAAACTCACTAAAGTTGAAAGACATTTGTTATGATTAAGATTCGATCATTTTGATCTTCAATTAAACTTTAATTTATTGATATGCGAGGTTGAGTTCCTTTCTTTAAAATCGATTAGCCTGGGTAATATTTTGCAGTAATAAAATATAATAATAAAATAAATAATTAATTAGTTTAATAATAAATATTTGAACAGATTTTCCATTAAAAAAGAAATTTTTCCTCGAAGAACTATTTATTTTTTAAAATTTTCCTACCTAATTCATTACATAAATGAGATTTAACTGAGGCTGGTTGAAGATTTTATTATGAGTAAAATTTCCTTTCTTTAAAATAATACAGAGATTCTTATAATATTAAATCACAAAAACCTCAAAATATAAATCAAATGGGAATTAGCTCATAGAAATTATACATCTAGATTAGGTATAAAGGTTTTAAAAATTATACAGAAGGTAAAATTGCTAATGGAAATATTAACTAATTCATAACCAGATTTAACATTTTCTGCAAATACTTCTGTACATAAAAAAAGATTATCTGTACAAAATGTACAGAAACGTCTAATTTCGTTAAATAGATTATCTTCAACTCCAGTATAAAGATTTTGTAATAAATTAAAAGTTCATCATCAATTCGTAACATTATTCATTGAGTCTTTGTTACTTGTCATTTTATATAAGTACCTCCTATCCTTTTTTTTTTTTTGTAGTCATGGCTTTCCTGAATTTGTTTTTCATTCATCATATCAATTTTTTTATGTATCCTATAATTACTTTTACTTAAAAAGTAAAACAATTTAAATGGATGTACTAATAAGTCCTTGGTCAAATTTGATTTGATTCCTCCAGTAAAAATACATGGTTACCTACGATACCATGATCCTATATCGATTAGCAATCAGTTCTTTAAGAAGCTTTTAGTCCTGTTCTTTCTATATGGATAATTAATCCAGTATATGCTTCTAGTCTTTAAAATTTTTTGGATCAGCGTCAAATGACAAAGTTTGATTTGATTCACCCAATCAGTGTTTCATTATCTATGATACCATCATCTTCTAAATATATTCAATTCAATCATAAAATTCTCCGAGATTCTTTTAGTCATGATTTTTTTTTTTTTTTTTTTCATCCAGCAAATATTAAGTCATCAATTTCACTGTACCAATCCTGGCCAGCGATGGATTGCCACATTTATTCTTGTCAAAATGTTGGTCTGTTTAGCCCTCATGTGCACAAGATGACCGTAGAGCGACAAACCAAACCAAACGAATCTCAAAAATTTAAGATTCACACTAAAGACTGCAGATTTTAGACTAAGTTTCAAATAAATTGGGGTTTTTTTTCCTTCGGCCAAAAAACAGCAACTGGTGGCAACAGCAAATTTCTTATTTATTGCAAATAAATGATTTTAACGACTTTATAGTTGATGAGATGCAAATTGAACGGGTTTGAGTTTTCTGATTGGATGGTGTTCTTGGAATTTTTAGTCTTTGGTATGAATCGATCTTTTAATACATGAATCCTTTAGAACTCGGATCTTTAAGCAGGATTCCTTTTGGACTCAGTTGTACTCGGTTTGTATTATCGATGTTAACTAATACTGTCACTGCCTTTGATGCCCTTTAAGTATTTTCTTTATTAATACAAAGCTTTGGATCATAGCACTTGTATAATCATACTATAACTAGTAATGAACAAATGGGTTGAACACCCCGCATCGAGCGCAATTATACCTCTTCCCAGGAGTGTGTTGGTTGTGAATCTTGGGTTATTTGTGAATGATCTTGTTCGCAGTCACTCCCTGCAGTTTCTGTCTCTCTCAAATGGGCAAGCTGAGCTTGTTGCATTTCTTGGTGCTGTTTCCTCCACTTGATGCGCCGATTCTGGAACCAGATCTTCACCTGGCTCTCGGACAGGTTCAGTCTTTCGGCGAGGTACAGCCTCTCCGGTCCGACCATGTACTGCTGGTTTTCAAATTCGTGCTCGAGTCGTTCCAGTTGCTCGGGAGTGAAGATTGTTCTGACCCTCTTCACTTTGCCCTGCGGTTGAGACTTCTGGGGACTCGTTGACTTCGAGTTCGAACTGGGTTTGGAGAGGACATTGAATCGGGTCTCGACGTCGGACTCGTCGCTGGTGTTGGTCATGTGAAGGGCCCGACATTTGGATTCTGTAAATGAAAGATGGAAATATTATTAAGAGATCGAGAATAGATTTGTGCATCAAAAAGTCAATATTAAAAGATCAAGAATAGATTTGTGCATCAAAAAGTCAATATTAAAAGATCAAGAATAGATTTGTGCATCAAAAAGTCAATATTAAAAGATCAAGAATAGATTTGTGCATCAAAAAGTCAATATTAAAAGTTTAATGAAAAGACATTGTACATGATTCACTGAAATATAGAAATTTGAGATTGAAAGGTTTTATCCGGTTATTCTTTATAATGGTACCACAGTATACGTCCGCTTTGGGTTAAGTCCAACTTGATATACGTCTTTACGCGAAAATTTACGTATACTATATTTATTTAGAAAACAACTCGAATACGTCAAAATCTTTTCTAAGTGGAAGGATGTCAAAAAAATTTGCTTAAAGCTCCAACAAAACTGTAAACGCCTAAACAAGCTGTGACAAGAAGTAAAGTTCTTTGAACAGATTTTTAGTAAATATCATTCTAGTGATCTGATGGTCCGAATGCCTCAAAGAGACTGGAAAAAAGGTAAGTCTCATTTATGTATATTTTTCCTCTAACATTTTGTATTTTTTCATTAAGCAGCTAGAATTACCGTACGCAAACGCATCAATGTATAATATACCAATAAAAGAATACTTTTAAAGTACCTATACAAGGTTACCATTGAAAATGAATCACTAAAATAAAGAACTTGAGTATCAAAAGTTTTATGAATGGGTCAATATTTATAAAATGTGTAGATTTTCAATTGGAAATTAAGTGGATTATAAATTGATATTAGAATTATCAACAGCAAAATTATCAGTATCCCTTAAAGCAGTCAGAATTAACTGGTGTAAATAGAAAATTCAACACGGGTAATAAACATGGAAACACACAAGTCGGACTTGTAAATTATATAATAAAAGGTTGATAAATAAATATTTTTGTCATTATAGCATTTATTTCAAATCATAATGTGGTTAGGTTGGTAATCGAAATCTCTATATAAAAATATAATTTTGATTCACACTTTATAATAAGCACCATGTTGATATATTCCGCTACATACTAATTGATATTCGGCAATTCAAAGGAAATAGTGACCAGGGAGTGCACATATAAAATCGAACTCGATGTGAAGAGGGGAAAGGAAAGTTATAGAAAATTAACTACCGAATCAAATAGGATTGAAAACGATCCGGGGTTTTATCTCTTATAATTGGTGCACGTGCTCATCTCATTGCCCCCAAAGAACCTTCGAAAAAGGGTGAGTTGCCACGTAATCCTTGTGAAATTCATTCCTTTTTGTCATTCTGTCTCACTGCCACATAACATCCGATCGTCCCTATTAAGCGATTTATATGCATTCTTTTTCGAAGGCAGCTTTTTTTTTTCTTTTCATTGATTCGGAGAGATTTTTCCACCCCCCACCCCCATTTCCTATTATCGCTTGCCAACAAAAGGATCGCGGGAACACGCGCGGAAAATTTTCGTCTGTTATATCCTTCTCCTAACACATAGCTTAAGTGGGGCGTTGACAACCTGCGCTCCCCTTCCGTTTTAAGGGGGGGAGGGGGGATGTAAGTTAGGTTGGCAACAGTTGCAGTGAAATCGCCCTATTGGGGAATTTTTTCGCATATTGTATTTATGTTAAAATCACCAAGACGTTGATCATGAGCAAACGTTACCCAGAAATTGGGATTGATAAACTGCGAATGGTAGTCTCGTTGGCAACTATAAAGTATAAATTTGCAAGTGAACAATTATTAGCAATATATTTTGATTTGAATTATTTAGGGATAAGGAAATTAGCCATTGAATTATTTAGGGATAAGGAAATTAGCCATTGAATTATTTTGGGATAGTGAAATTAGCCATTGAATTATTTCGGATAGTGAAATTAGCCATTGAATGCTTTCGGATAGTGAAATTAGCCATTGAATGCTTTCGGATAGTGAAATTAGCCATTGAATGCTTTCGGATAGTGAAATTAGCCATTGAATTGATTAAATTAAGTAATAAATTTTAAAAATATTTAAAGGACTTTATGGCTGATAAGGTTGTTTTTTTCATAAAAAAAAAAAATAATAAATTTTAATATTTTCAATAAGCACTGCTCTTTATATTTCTTTTGATTGTGGCAAAAAATAATTACGGTAAAGAAACATTTGGCGAGTTACAAGTAATTTAGCATCATGATTTAATTTTGCACAGAAATATGCTAAATTACGGTTGATAATAAGATTCTGACCTTTACATGACAAATTTATAAGCATCAATTCGAATACTCTATCTTGTAAATAAAATTTTTTTATTGCTACGTAGAAATAATGTTGCTAAAACTTTTGATACAGAAATGATACCAGTCTGTATGGAATGGTTAATTTATAAGTATACAATAAAAAAAAATTTTTTAATATATAGAGGGATACATGTGGATAAAGCGCGACTCGTAAACCAGTGGTAACATACACAGCTATTGTTCATTAAGTTACTGGTTAAAACCAGCTTGAACGTATTTTCAGTAAGGCGGATATGCCAGCACATCAGCATTCAAATGGCCGGAGTTGTCTACAGTTCGACACACTATTGCAGCGCCTTTACCCTTAACCTATTGGAATTTTTTTTTCCTAATGCAGCTGGCAAACATTTAGACAGCTTGGTCTTGGATGCCTTAAGGCAAGCGCTGCACAGACGTACTCACTTTGCATGACCCATTGGACGCATGTAACTTGAAGATAAGCCACGGACGCGGAGTAACAATGCCCCCGCAACGCTCTACGATCCTACGAGACCGGGACCTACATTTTAAAGTGGATTCCGAACCACTACAAATAACCATGGCACCGCCGGGACTCGAACCCGAAACCTGTGGTACCGAGCGCCATAGCGCTAGCCATTCAGGCCCTACCTATTGGAAGTGCTACATTCACACTCACAATGCAATCACAATCGAGTCTTCACTTTTCTGAAAACAGCGATCAGTGGTTATAATATGCATCTTTTTGGACAATAATTGTGCTTGTTACTGTTGGGTTAAGACGTATCCAATAATCCTATGTAAAATACTTTTCGATGTGCCTTTCCATTCTAATTTAAACACGTACTATGTTTTATAACATTTCTAAAAACTGTTAATAAAAACAATTTAAGCTGTAGAAACAAAGATTTCTGCCCAAATAAGTCTCATTTGCAAATTCTCTTAATGAATTATAACAAAAACAATATTATACAACATTTACACCTATTATATAAAACTACATTTGTCTTTATACTATTTTTAATTTTGCCCATTCGCGTCAAGAAGGAAAAAAAAGCGATGCCTAAATCAGCCTTTTGGCGACGAAATTCGATCTATTGTCATCGTCCCGCCCGATTTGTTACAGTAACCCCCGCCGATAGCGGCGATAATAATACCGGTTGACGTACGCCGGCTCTTGAGATGGGCAATTTGTCAAAACCCTGAATATTGGAGTCAAGTGTTTTGACAAGCTATATATACGATGACAACCCGCGCCCTCGCCTTACATAACCTACATAAAAGATACTAAATGTCAACCGGGGGTTTGGGGGGTATGTCTACGAATAATAGATTTCGTATCTGACAATTTATATCGGGATAGCGGAGATTGGATTTTTTTTTTTTTTAATGCAGATTTGGGATGGTTTTCAACATATTAGTGAAGTAGCAAAAGTTATTGAGTATGACATATGAAGGATTTTCCATTCTCTGCCATTCACTACTTAGCTTGTTTAAGTAGAAGATGAAGATAATAAGGAATTAAATAAAACGTTTAATTAAGCACTGTTTTGCAGTAATTATCAATTAACCTAACAGTTAACATCCTTACTTATTTTGATCTTTCATTTTCGATTTCTTTATCGCGACATTAATTTTTTTTTGTGATATAAATTTTAGGTGCTTCATTATTGATAAAACGGTATACTTACTGTTTTTACGGTTTATTATAAATGGTTTACGGTATACTTACTCTACTTCTCTATTGTTACTTAGCAAGAAGATGAAAACAATTAAACATTTTAAGATTTAATTTCTTATTAAGCACTGTTTCACAGTAATTACTAATTAATCTAAGATCTGTTAAGATCATTATTACTTATTTTGATCTTTCCTTTTCGATTTGTTTTTCTCGATATTTAATTTTTTTGTAATATAAATCTAAAGTGATTCATTGTTGATAAAACTGTCTACTTACAGTTTGCGATTTATTATAAACGGTTTACAGGTTACACTACTTATTCTTTATTGGTTGTTTAAAACGATTTTTCTTAAAAAACGAGATGGAATTAGAAAAAAAAAATAATAACTATTAAGAAGAGTACATTTAAATACTTGGTTTTTAATAAATTTCCTATACTGTTCTTGAGTGAATAATTTATGAAATAAAGCGAAAAAGACATGCACGTAAAGATATTTTATATAAAACATTTGGAAATATATTACATTTATTAAAGACGTTTGTGAAATTTTAAGTCCTAATATTTTTGCTATCTCACTTATTAATTACGATGAGGAAGTTAACATGTATTATCTTCATAGGTATTCTGAAATTGATACGTCTATTGCCAGTTTTACTCTGCCGCCTTTAATGAACAAATACTATGAAAGAATTCAATAATCAATCTGTTAAAAAAAAAAAAAGAATGTTTCAATATTTGCTGTTCAATACGAAATATCCCCCCCTCCCTCCTGAAACTGATTATTATAAGAGAACATTTACATTGCTGTTATGCTTCAAAATGTATGCAACTGTAATTCTACACAATGACTTTTACGAAAAATCCTTATTTATACTTTTGACTAATAAAATACTTGTTGCCCATTGTTAGTGACTTCAAGGACAAGAAAAAGTATTAATGCAGTTTAAATTTAATGGACAAAAATAACCAATAGCTGTGATTAATTCCTTATCAACATACAAACACGATGTTAAAGCATCTGCAATTAATTGAATTGCTATTAAATAAAAACATTGCATGAAATAAACGAATCCTGAATTTCTACTCAAAACTTTTATAGTTGACTAAAATAAAGTGTTAACATTACTGATTTAGCAATTGCATTAAAAAAAATCTTAATTTCAATCTAATAGAAAAAAAAAAAATATAAGAATATCTATTGCTCTACCTTATTTAATGAACTTCTTACGGACTGAAGGATTCAAGGTCAACAAAAGACCAATGCGGCGTATTGAAAAAGTGAAACTATTTTCAAGGACAACTGTTTGTTATTATTTAAAAAGGGGATAACAATAAAAAAAGAACTTCATGATAAAGTGGATAAAAGGCTTTTTTTTTTTAAACGAATAATAAATAAGAATAGGTTTTAAAAATATTCATTACTTAACAACTGCTCATTTTAAGTCCTGGAAAAAGGAACAAATTAAGAATGGAAGTTGAAACTTAAGAATGGAATATATTCAATAAAGTTACTTCAAAAGAGAGAATTGCTTTACAATTTTACAGTAATTACAAGACAGTAAAGTTAGTTCTATTTTAAAGTTTTATTGTTATTATTCTTTAAATATGTGATATTTTGTATTAAGCCAGCTGATGAAATATTTCCTACTTAATTGAAAGTTGTTGTTGAATTTAATTGCTTAACTCATAATAATTGAAATAATTTTCTATCAATAAATACAGTTTACCAAAGGACATATATAAGTAACTGTAAGTGAATTCCTTTGTTATTTTAAAAGCAAATTGCGATTGGGAATAAATTAATAAGGAAGTAATTTAAAAACAAATTACAGCCTTAATGTATTGTCTAAGAAAAATCTTACTTAAAGAAAAGTTTCGGTATAACACGTTTCATTCTTTAAGTAACATAATTGTTTATACCAACTCTTGTGTATGCAAAGTTTCAGCTGAAAATTGCTTTTTAATGTGAACTCATAATTAATTAAAATTTAACAACAGCTGTACGACTGCAGACAATAAATTGTATACGAGATTACCCATTTATTATAAAACAATTTATAATAAATGATGTTTATTAATTTTTAATTTACTAAAAATTATAAAATTTTATAGGTATGTAGTACTTAATGTTTACTTTTTATAAATAAATTACCCAGCATAAAAAATATATAAAACATACATAGTAAAAATAATGTACTAAGTTAGAATTATTTCATTTATATCGGATACAAGATATTTTTAATATTATTCGTATTCAACATCAAAGTTTCAGTAAGAAACTCGGTAAACTGAATACTCATATAATTTTAATCGAAATAAAATAATTACTACTACACTTTATACAAGTGATTTTTTTTTTTTATCAGATTACATTAAAACTCATGCATTTGTAGTCGTTTATTCGTATATTTCCAAAAATGGAAAAATAAATTATGTAAATTTGCAAGATACAACTTATTCATTCAATAACTATTAACATTATTTGCTTTTCTTGCAAATAAAATGTTTGCTGTTTTAAACTCATTCCGTTCTCGTGCAAAATGAACTTTTTTTGCAATTGTTAAAAATTAAAATCTTTCATAGCTAGAATTCCAGGAAGGAAATTTAAAGACATGTTTGTGTAAAATTCAACCTTCCAAAAGTGCTTACAAATTCACATGCTTCTTTAAGATGTTCACATTTTTGTACAAGAAATTTTAACAGAGCTTTTGGTTACTGGTTCAAATATACAGTAAGATGTTTTCAAACTAGAAAAGATGTATTATAAAGAGAGATAGTTGCTTTTATTTAACGTATCATAAGCTTTTATACAACGTATGCAAATTTAAAAATAAATACTTTATGATAAAAATAAAATCACTCTCTTTTAACTGTTTACTTAATGAATAACTATAATAACAATTATACTTTCTTCTGTAAGTTATAATCGTTGGAAACAGAAAATATATATGATAAATGATAAAACTTTGATTTTATGAAATCGTAAATTTTTCTGCTACTGTGTATATAAATCTTCAATAACAAATTATCATAGTAATTCAAGTAATTAAGGAAGTCATAGATCAATACGGTTTTGATTTCGAATCATATGATAGCCTATTATCAGTAATAATGTAATGAACTGCTAACATTCTAAAATATTTCCTTATCTATTTTAATAACGTAGAGAAAAGAAACTCAAATATAACTTAACATAAATTGCAGCTTAACAAATGTTTAAAAAACAATGTCAACAAAAATAATTTACATTACTGCTACTTTTTACGTATTATCATTAACATCAAATAATAAGAAATTATTTTTGTTATACACTCTTGACTCACTAGAGCCAACAGTATGCTAATACAAAATCATTTTCTTTTTTTCAAGTTTAAAATGCTTATTTCACTGTTCAATATAATAATACAGTGACAAATGCATTTTAAAAAGTTCTGCACATTCTTAAAAGATTGAATTAATATATTTTTCCAAGGAAATTCCCTGAAATTTTGTCTACATAAATAATTTTTTGAGTCAAAACAACTGAGAATTCCCTTTTGATCATTTCCACATACGTGGAACTCGTATGGATTTTACTATTTACTGAGTTGTCAAGATTTTCAAACACTTCTGACATAAGTACACAGAAACTGCATTGAATAAAATAAACCAATATATATGCGCAAAAATAAATAATTCAACAAAAGTATTTCTTACATGAATTTACATTACTCCTGCTTTATACGCATTATCATCAAAATTAAACAATAAGAAATTATGTTTGCTATTATAACACTGTTAGCGTTAAAGCAAAATAGCATTTTAAATTTGAAAAATAAAATAACTTTCACTATTAAATATTATAATAAAAGGACTCGTACTTTTTAAAACCTTCTGTACATTCTTAATAAAATAAATTAATATTTTTTTCAAAGAAATTCCCTGAAATTTTGTCGATTGAGAAATCGGTTTTGACAATCATTTTCACACACTGGAACTCGTAGGAATTTTAATTCAGATAACTTATTTTCTATTTTACTGAGTTGTCAATATTCATAAATACATAGAAACTGCATTGAATAAAATAAACCAATATCTATGCCCAAAAATACAAGTCATTCCAAGTACTAAGAGAGATTAGCGAATGTAAACAAAGCGACAAGGTTACCGGTACTTACCGTCTTTCGTTGCTGAACTCTCTGGCGAATATGACGGCATCAGACTGTTCACTGTCCTTGGCACATACGGCATTTGGGACGAGCTAATTCGCTCTCGTCTGCTGTCCGAAACTCGTATTGCACCTTTGAATTCTTTCTCGGCTTTGTCTCCATCCCGATTTTGATCACTCAGTCCCAGCAAAGCCTCGATGGTGAAAGGTTTCTTTTTCTTTTCCGTAATGGGTGGCAAATAAGTCCTTATGTAGTGAGGAAACTGTGCCAAAGAGTGGACCTGTGTCTGTAGTCTGCCATCCATGACGTAAGCGGGCATCGAGGTAGGTGGACTCGGTGGGTTGTTCATGATAAACGGCATCGGTGGGCTTGGTGTCCCAGAGGGTGAGAAAGACACAGAATCTGGGGTAAACATGTAAGGATGACTTCTGTACGAGTAATTAACAAACGCGGTGTTCATCATAAACTAAAAACTTAAAAACGCAACCACAAATTTAAAAACGAAGAAGCTAAAAAACGTGGATAAGTAAAAAGATTTAAAAACTCTAAAAAAGTGGATCTTGTTCGTAATCCACTGGAAAGCTCTGAAGGCTTATTAGCTTTTAGAGCTACTCAACTACTCGAAGGAATGTTTGGAACTGATTCACACACTGCTCTTTTACTTCTCAAATGCTTCAAGGGCCCTGGTTCCCACCTCTTTCTGCTAGATGTTCTTCTCCACCAATGACGGGAGATCTCCATTGTGACGCTGGTGAGAGATCGATATGATTGGCTGAATAATGGCTGGAAGGGCGGGTTTTCCCCTTCTAGGGATATTTACTCGGATAGGAATAATCCTGCTTATTGGACGTGCGGGAGGGGTGAGGGGGGGAATGCCGAGAATAGAATAGGAGAGAGGGATGAGATAAAGGTTAGTGAGTCTCCACTCATTAAACTAATTAGACGGAGGAAAAGGGAATTTTGGAGCGTTAGAAATTAGCAACCTCCATTACCCACCGATTTTCAATTAAGGGAGGATTTTGGAGGAGATAGTTCGGTGGCGCTTTATTTCGTTGAAGGGGTGGTGAAGATGCTCATTAAGATTTGGGGATTTTTACGTTATTTATATGGCAACGGTGGGGGGAAATCTTTTGGTGAGGGGTGATTGTAAATAATGATATTAATAAATGAATTTAGATAATCAATAATTGATTATGATACGATGATTAACTTTTTGAATTTGATAGACACATGAGATTTAAAGGCGATCTAATAAACAAATAGAGACAAAATGGTATTTTATTTAGCAGATGAAATTAATGTAATTATTTAAATTAATACTGTTTAGTATATTAGTTCAAGATAATTAAAAATAAAATAAATCGTTAGGTTTCTAACTAATTGAAAATTAATTATCATTTGAAATTAGTTTTTGTTTTTGTAATTTCAGACAAAAAAAAAATTATAACGTATAAGAACAGATATTTAAAAGAAAAACGAATCTGATTAAGTTAAGGTAATTAAAGATATTAATAAGTGAATTAAGATAATTAATAACATAAAGAGACGATGATTAAACTTTTATTATTTAATTAAACACAAGTGATTTAAGGTAATGATTAAGGAAAAAGGATATTTGATTTAGGAGATGATTTCAAACAAGAATATTTAAATTAATACTGGTTTGTATATTAGTTTAAGATAATTAAAAATAAAATAAATAGTTGGGTTTAAAACGACTTGAAAATTTGTTATTATTTGAATTAGTTTTTGTAATTTTTTTTTTTTTTTTTTTTTGTAGAATTTTGTAACGTATAAAAATAGATATTCAAATGAAAAATGAATCTGATTAAGTTAAGTTAATTAATATTAATAAAGAAATTAAGATAATTAATAACTGATAAAGATACGATGATTAAATTTTTTGAATTTGATAGACACAAGTGATTAAGGACAATGATAAGGGACAAAAGGATATTTGATTTAGGAGATGATTTCAAACAAGAATATTTAAATTAATACTGTTTTGTATAATAGTTTAAGCTAATTAAAAATAAAATAAATCGTTAGGTTTATAACTAATTGAAATTAATTATTATTAAAATTAGTTTTTGTTTATGTAAATTCAGACAAAAATGTTTATATAGATAAAAATTTGTAATAGATATTCAAATGAAAAACAAATCTGATAAGTTAATTAATCAAGTTATTAAAAATAACTAATTAGATGTATAAATAAAGGCACATCTAAGTTTAACAATATGTTAAAAGAAGGTTTTCATTGTTTTAATTGTGATCTTAGCATTGCATTTTACATAATTCCTAATTAAAATCGAATAAAAAAAATTAACGAATTAAAGACACCATATAAAAAAGTATAAATGTCTTTCATTTTTATTTTTTACTTATTTATTTATTTGAATTCAATAAATAAGAATATGTAGATCAATCAAATAAAAATAATGAAAGTTTCAGAACATTTTGACTTGACTTGACTTTAAGGAATTTTTGAAATTTTATTGTCGTCCTGTGGGTTGTAAATATTATTATGTTTTCTAGTAATGCGAGGATTATCCTGTAGATTAAGAAGTGTAGAAATTAGCGCTTTCCCGTAATAATAATATAAAAGCGAATGGTTAAACGTTAATTTTAAATAAAATTCAATTTTTTTTCAAAATTAAAGAAACTGTGTGAAAAAAAATGTAGATTATGTATATTTTTTATTTCAATTTACTATATGTAAATAAGGGGATATATCAAATGAAAAGTTTTAAATATTTCGAAATTTTGCGTTACAGCGAGAAATATTATTACTAGTAGTGCGAGGAATATCCTGTAGGGGGCAGAAGTGTGTGGAGAAATAAGTTTCTTTCATAGTAGACGTGTTTGCCATTGCTGCACATGTAGAAGATTTAGTTAAGTTTGTTGCTCTACGGTCATTTTTTGCACACTTTGGGCTAATTAGGCCGGGACCTATAGTTTAACGTGGATTTCGAACCATTACTACTACACCACATCACTCTGCCTAGAACTGAGTTGCCCCTATACAGTTTGGGAATTATGTGAATGAAAGATTCCGAACCATTCACAAACATCCCTGGCATCACCATAATTCGAATTTGAAGCCCGTTGTACCAAAGGACAGAGCGCTAGCCAATTGGCCATCAGGCCGCCGCAAATGTACGAGAGGAATACTAAATTCAAAATTGATGACATTTGAAAGAGATGCTTATATTGATAAAAAAAAATATCAAATTGTGACGATATAGCAATATTAATGTTGTAGAAGCGTTAACAATAGAAAAAATATCTAAGTGATTGGGATGAAATATTGGTTTAGAATTGGATGAGGAGGCACATAAATGGTACATAATCGGTTACAATATAATTAAATAATTTTTTTGTAAAAAACATACCTGACACCTTATAAGCGTTAAATATTCGGTGATTATAATTAAAGTCCCACTTTCAAAATGCTGTAAAAAAAGAACCACTCGTCACAATGAGTTCAAATTTGAACTGAAGATATTCGAGGAAGGGAGAAAAGGTACAGCATCAGAAAAAGTATCAAAGTGTATTAATAGATGGCGCTGTAAGCGACATAAAGAAAGGGAATTCGGCTGCCGGTGATATTTCGAATCGAAATGACAACGTATTTAACTTAAATTCTTTTATTTTTTATTTTTGCTTTTATATTGTATCTTACTTTTAATTATTTTTAATATTTTTAACTTTTGAGTACCATGCTAATTGAATTTTAGAAACTTTATCTTTTATTTATATATTTACTAACATTAAAGCAGCCAATAATAATTTAAATCCTATTTATGAATAAAGACGAGGAGGTTAAGGGGTATTTCCCCCCGTTGGTACTCCGTAATCGGTCGTAATCAACTGGCACATTAAACCAACTGTAGTGTTCAATGTGCTTGATTAAGGATAACTAATTTCAACAGTTTATAAGAGGTTTATTTATCAAATGATTGTTTTAAAAATATACATATTCATTAAAAATATGCAGAAATTTATATACATATCAATTTATAACAGCAAGTTTATTTATCAATTGATTGTTTGAAAAATATACATATTTATTAAAAATACGTAAAAGTTGATATGTAGGTTAGTTTATAATAGCAAGTTTATTTATCAGTTGATTGTTTTAAAAATATACACATTCATTAAAATATGTAAAAATTAATATGCATGTTAATCAAAATTATGTAAAAATTGATATACACATTGATTAAAAATATGCAAAACTTGATATACTTATCAAGTAAGTTATAACAGCAAGTTTATTTATCAATTGAATGTTTTAAAAATATACATGTTCATTAAAAATATGCAAAAATTGATAGACATGTCCACTAAAAATATGCAAAAATTGATAGTCATGTCCACTAAAAATATACAAAAATTGATAGACATGTCCACTAAAAATATGTAAAAATTGCAAATGCAACAATTAAAATAACTTCACTAACATTTATGTCATTTTAACAGCATAGTCATCAAACAATTGTTGTCCAATAATTTATTTTTTCTCCATATTTATTGATAGAAGACTACAACTATCATTAAAGTTAACACAAGTATATATCAATGTTATTCCTCCCCTTGCCCACTGGAGTTCGGCAAACTTGAATGCTTTCCTGGCTCCCTTTGTATGGTAAAGGGGACGGAAAAAAAGGAGGGGGACAGTCCCCCACCTGGGGAGTGCTATTCTCCGATGTGGTTTCAGTTTAGTTTACAGAGTCGTATTATCGTGACATCTCGTGAGAATGTCACTTTCAAAATAAATGGCCGCAGGTGATCTATGGTAGTTAAAGTATATTGTATGTTTGGCGAAGATTTTATTAGGCTGCTTTTCCTTTTAGGACTTTTGTGGTAATCTGTAGCAAATTAGTTTGTCTTTATTCTGGTAACCCTACCTACTATATTCTAAGAAAAAAAATATAGCTTTTCTAAGTGTGATGGCTTTATATATTTGGTTAGAATTAACAAAACAAAAAAAACAAAAAAAAAATCGTAAAAAGTTTGATGTTGCACAAAATTAAGTCAATCACAAATAAGATTTATAAAAATACCTTTTTTCGATTTGAGGCCTAAATTAAAAGAATGGAGTCTCTTTTTTTGTGTCACACATTCGATCAATCTTTAAAACATAGTCTGAACTTAAACTAAATCGATTAATAAAAAAAATCGATTGATCAAAATTTAACAAAAATAGTTACAAAAAATGGCATCCAAAAAAAGGACAGGGTTTTTTTTTTTTTTAGCAGTTCTTCTGAAAGTTTTATAAAGCAATGCATTTGGTTTTCGTAAAAAGGATTATTCTATACGTGATGAAAAATTTCTATTAGTTTATTTTTATTTATTTGTAAATTTTTGTTAATTTAATTTAATTTGTTTATTAATCATTATTATTATTTATTTATTTATTTATTGGATGGGCGATTTTTTAGCGTGAATGTTGGTCCTATCTTTGCAAATCACGATGTACTTTTTAAAATTAAAAATAAATAAAATAAAATCATTGTTTTAATTTGTCACATGTCTATTGATACTCTAAAAACCATCGTTTTTTTTTAAATTTCAGTGTTAAAATAACGTATTTAAAAGAAAAAAATTCCGACTCAGTTAATCGTATTAATAAATGATTCAAATAATGAAAAATAAAACAAATTCTTCTCATATAAAATTAACCTAATTTAGAAATATTGGTGCAAATGTTAACTATTTCTTTATTTTCTTCCTAACTAAAGCAATTAAAAAAAAACGATAAGTTTAAATGGCAGAATGAATTTTAAATAATAAATCTAAAACTAATTCATGTAAAAAAATAGAGAGAAACTAAGAATATACACACTTTATGTTTAACACATCTTTCTCAGAATATTCTGCTTTTTAAGGGAAATTTTATATTCTTAATCTGTGTTATCACTTTTCGGTAGATTGTCGTTTAGAATATTATCGTTTTTTCTTATCATTCACTTCTTCAAAAAGATAAATATTTAAATAAAGCTGGGCCTGAATGGCCGAGTGGCGCTCGGTACCACAGATTTCGAGTCCCTGTGGTACCATGTAGGTTTGTGAGTGGTTCGGAATCCACTTTAAACCGTAGGTCCCGGTCTCATAGGATCGTAGAGCGTGGCGAGGGTAGTGTTGCTCCACCTCCGTAGCTTATCTTCAAGCTACACGCACCCCCTGGGTTGTGCTAAATGAGTAACATCGGTGCAGCCCTTGCTTATGGCATAAAATATAACTGTCTCAGTATTTGCCAGCTGCATTAGAAAAAAAAAAAATTAAGTAAAGCTTATCGTATATTTATATATATTTTTTTATTTCTAAATCTCTAATCAATACAAAGTCTCTTATTTCTAGATCTCTAATCAATACAAAATCTCTTATTTCAAGATCTCTCATCAATACAAAATCTCTAATTCCAGAGTTCTCTAATCAATAGAAACGTATAATGAGCTTAAAAATGATTACTTCATTGAAAAAATTGCTCATTTGCATATGTGACTATTATGAGTTAATTATATTCAATTCCTAAATCTTCCTAGTGAAATTAATATAATTTATTTAATCATAGTTCTAATAATACCTAAAGCAAGTGAAGAGACTAAAAAAAAATATTCGATTAATTCTGATTTTTCAATATAAACTGTGCTTTTTACGCTACTCTTAACAAAAGTGTTAGTTAGATGATTTAATGGGTTAAAAACATGCAGTTTAATAAGAAAAATATTTTTTTAATAAGAAAAATGAATAAACATATAATTTATTTAATTAGAAAAGAATAAATATGACATTAAAAATTTACTTTTTAGTTATTGGAATTATTTACACTTTTTTTTTTTACACATTGATTTCATCTAATCACTTCAATAACAGGGGGTCATTTGAAAGGCGACTGCTAATCAGAAATACTTAAAAACCACAGCTATAATTTATTCACTTTCGCTTTCATACCTCACACCGAGCTTTAGATATCATGTTAAAACCAATAGATAAAAACTTCAAATGCGTAAATGCCTTCCCAGAAAATTCGTGGAATTTTAGTCTTGTGGGTTTTGCGGCTTATCACTTTAAAGGAACAGCTGCTTTGAATAATTATTTGAAGTTAGTGTGTCCTATTGTGGACTATCACCTTGAGGTCACCCATTTTGCTGGTCAACCATGGATTCTGTAGATTTCCCACCATGAAATAAACTTGACGGAGTCAAGGGTGTTTGTTAGTAATTCGGAATCAACTTTAAACTGTAGGTCCCGGTCTGTTTAGCCCTCGTGTGCGCAAGTTGACCGTAGAGCGACAAACCAAACCTCCACCATGAAATTATGTAAATCATATAATTTGAATTTTCTGATTTTGACGATTTGATGACGCTGATCTGAGGAAAATAAGATTAATTTCAATTCAACTTAAATACAAAAGTTAAATACGAGTACACCACGAATACACCATACGAGACTATTAATCTTTTCAATTGTTCATACCTTATCAAAATCTATGTAAATCACCATCTGTCATACATTATCAAAATATGTGAAACAATCTTCTATCACCATTATCGGAAGAGGTTTCTAAATCAAATATGTGACTCATATATTCTAACTCCAACGTATATTTACGTTATATTACTGGTGTATTTTGATTTAAGCACGTATGACTAATTTCCTCGTTTGGCAAATCAAATCAAGGAACTGGACTGGCTTTTACTGGCAATCTTTGTCTAACCTTCAAAAGCCATATGGGTTACCGTATCAGACCTAGAGAATGCAACTGGCTCTCTATTTAACAGCAAAAGAACAATTTAATAAAAAAATTCGGTGAATTCTTAGTGACAAAATAGCAATTCAAAAACACTAGCATTAACAGCAACAAAAAATATCCTCTGGTTTCAAATTTTGATGCTGCCTGGATCGAAGGTTCATTGGTAACGTGAGCAATTTAATCTGTTGGCGGCTTATGTTGCAGTCACGGCTTATTAAGCAAGAACACCGAGTTGTCTTTGAGACAATATGGGCAAAGCATCTAGCACCAATAGTCGTGCAGCTTAGTGGTAATTATCCGGGTTTTCTTCCATACTAAGTGCAGGATAGGTATCCAAAATATCCTCCAAGAAGGCCTACCCATCACTTACTTACTCGTCACTTGAGTATTCGTGGCATACATAAACAGAACAGCCAATATACCCCCTAAAAAAAAAAATGCTTTTTGTAATTTTAAAACCTATCAACTTTTAACATTTAACAAGTTGTTGCTGTTGTCGTATTTCTCATGGAAGGAGGGAAGAGGGGGGCAGCTTCTGTTAACACGATTTATATCCAATTTAATTTTAATATTTAAAACGTGATTGTGGGATATTTGTATTGCACATAAGGATAAGGTAATGCATATGATATAGGATATACACAAGGGTAAGGAGTAAGTAAGTATACGTAAAATGTTTGTTATGTACTATATGTGAGACCTTACCCGTAGTTCAATGGTAAAAGTGCCCCACTAGTATGCAGGGGAAAGCTTCGAGACTTAATTGCTACAAAAATCGTCAATAGCTTTGTTACCTGTCTGTTTGTAGTATGAATAAGGATAAGGTAATACATTCGATTTGGTATGGATAAGGATAAACAATAATAAAAACGAATGTTTATGATATGTGGGGAACTGCTCTTAGCCTAGTGCTAAAATGCCTCGCTAGTTTCCAAAAGAAAGCTTCAAGACACATTTGGTTCTACGTTCATTACCTGTCTGTGGGATGTTTGTAATGTACGAGTATATAAGGAAAAGCTAATGCATGTGATAGAATATACACGAGGTTAAAGAGTAAAAACATAAGATGTAGTACATAACATACGTAAGTATGTTTGTTATGTACTACATGTGGAGCCGTGTTGCAGCCGAATGATTAAATGTCTCGCTAGTATGCATTAGAATGCTTCGAGACGCAGTTGCTCCTGAAATCACCAATACCTTCGTTACCCGTCTGTTGGATGTTTTTAGTGAGCGTAAGGATAAGGTAATACATGCGATACTTTATGGCATATTTTAAGTATACATACTAATGTTTATGATATACATGTGGAGCCCTATTCGTTGCCCAATGGTAAAATGCCTCGCTTGTATGCAAAAGAAAGCTTCGAGACATAGTTGCCTCTACTTTCATCCCCTGTCTGTGGAATGCTTGTAATATACATAAGGATTAAGTACATGCGATATGATATACTTAAAAACAAGAAAACATACAATGCTTTACATAAGGATAAAGTAATATATTTGATATCATACACTTAAAAATAAGGTGACATACCCTATGTTATACATAAGGATGAAGTAATACTTATGATATGGTATACTTAACAACAAGGACGCATGCGATTTGTTATACATATAACGCTTCCTTATTCTTAAATGTACACTTAAGAATAAGGAATCTTGCGATATGGTATACATAAGAATTAGGTGTAAAGTAAATAAGCATAAGAATATTTGCAATTTAGACCCTTCGGCCCGTATGGACATTCGGGTTCTCTTAGTCCAGTGGTGAAGTACCCATGTAGTATGCTGGAGTACGCGCTCAGGTCCAACCGTATTGAGATTCAAATCCATTGCTGTCTCTGCTTTTAGAAAAGAAGATAATAAATGGCATTTGTAGAAAGATTGTATAAGTGGTTTGGATAGGTTAGTTGGAGGATTTTTTCGAATTTTTCCCATACAATACGTAATTGTTGGGCAGATACCTTTAAAAGTGTTCTTATGGAAGAATTATCATCCCGATTGGTTTCTGGCATACACAAGAGCAACATCATGCCCACCAATATTTAAAAAAAAAAAAAAATTCTTTGAAAATTACCTTGTGGTATCCATATCCCTACCCCGTTTTTTGAAAGGAACATAAATGGAACTATCTTCGTTAAAGACCGCACGCGGCACGCTTTTTTTGCGTGTTCTTTTTTTTTTTTTTTTTTTTTTTTGCGTTGTTCTTATTCAATTTCTCCCATCCCGTGTATCTATTGAGGCCAGTCACTCGATCCTAAAATGAGTTTCAGTCTGAGGTTACTTCTGCGAGCCGGGAAAAACAGTGGTTTGAGCAGGAAACGCATTTCACTATAGGGTGAAGGGTGGGGGGACAAGAGAAAAAAAAAAAAAAAGAGCTGTGTTGTATCGGGATGAGCTGATACCGCGAATCCATCCGATATCTTCCGCGGTCTCTCACTTTTTTCATTATTTTCTTTCAATCTCCTTCCTCGGGTGGGGTAATTGGAGCCGAATTGAATTTATTTGCACAATGGCCGCCCGCTTTTATTGTTTTCTCCACGGGTGCTTGATTGAGAGCGCTGTCATTGTCCACAAAATAAATACATTTTGTATTTAACTCAAGCAATTCAAAAGATATTTTCCATTTCCTTATATTAGCTCACACTCTCCCTGTATATATCTTGTTTAAATTTTCAATCGTTCATAAAATACTTTTTATTCGTCCGCTCAAGTTCATGTACATTTTTTTTTTTTTTTTTTTGAAATTGTAGTGGATGACACTGGATGTTAATACACTTTTTTCAAATATTAATTCAGTAATTAAATTTAATAAATTAATTTTTAGTTTTTTTTAGATTTAAGTTGAATATATCTACCAATAGACGGCGCCATATAGACTTAAAAAAATGAATGAAAATTGTTTATAAAGGACTTTCTGCAATAGAGTGAAAAAAAAAAGTAGGAATTGATTTTTTTTAAAAATGTTTTTATATTACTTGTTGTGTATATACTAGATTGGATAGGAGAGTCGAGTACCTGTATACGTAGTGTACATCTGCTCAGAATTCAAATATAATAAAAACAAAGTATCACAGAATTAATGGAAATTAAAAATTTAAAGCAAACAGTTAATAGGAGGGAAAAAGTTAAAAAAAATTAAAAATAAATAAACAATAAGAAAAATAACAATAAAAGTTTTTTTTTAAATTAAGGGGAGAGAAACTAAATAAGAGGTGACAAATATAAGAAATTTAAAAATACATAAGTGCATAATAGAAACACAAATACGTAAAAGCGTAACAAACATATATGTATAAATAAACGCAGATATAATGGAAAATAAGTAGAAAATATAGATATATGAATACAAAAATAAAAAAACTTAAAAAAAAGAGAAAACATACGAAGCAACATTTGAAACTGAAGATCGGAAGTAAAGTCTGGTAATGCAGGGTAGAGTTTGGCATTTTCAGAAATGGGATTTTTCTTTCTGTTTTTTTACAAAGTCCGCAGTAATCACTACCAAGGCGGTGGGAGATTTTCTAGAACTGGACAGAAAATATTGCAGATAGGTCATAGAAAAAATTAGGGAGGCTTAAAATCATGATTCCATCCTGTAGTGTAATATAGTTAATAATATTTACCTTCGTTGTGTCAAAAAATAGTTGAGCTTTAATTAACTTATTTTCATGGTTCTTGATATTTAAAAACAATTTTCTTGATAATTTGGCAATAGGATCGCCTATTGATTCTATTATATTTGAAGGTCATAATAACATGTCATTTCTAATGAACAAGGAGCTCCCGTAATTATTCTAAGGATTTTATTTTGAATAACTTGGATTTTGTTTCTGTTTGATTTTCCAGCAAGGCCCCAGATGGGTGCTGCATAAGTCTGGATTGGTCTAAGGACTTGTTTGTATAAAAGGAGTTTGTTTTGTAACGATAAAGTAGAATATTTTCCGATTAATGGTAAGCTAAGATGTAATTTGTTCCAACATTTTGTCTTTGCAGTGTGGGGATGTTTCTGGGATGTTAATTTGCTGTCGAGAATTAGACCAAGATATTTGACTTGATTGACCCATTCTATCAGATCACAATTAACAGAAATGCTCCGAATCATCTGCAGAACTTTGTCATGAATATTATGTGGAAATTTGTGATTTAATATTGATCGATGTGATAAGAAATATTGTATTCTACTGCTTTGCATTTTAATTGTCTTTCTTCACTAGAACAGCAGATATGTAGAAAATACAATATTACCTAGGATGAACCACAGCGACCAGTTCCACCACACATATCCCACCATAACAGTTTCGTATAACCACCTAAAGGATGGCATCTACTACTACTACTGCACCACACCACATCACATCACTGTACCTAGAGCTGAGTTGCTCCTTTACAGTTTGGAAATGATGTAGGTGAGAAGTCTGATTAGGTTCTGTGACACTCTACAGTCATATGAGACCGAGACCTACGGCTTGAAGTGGATTACCGGAATTTATCAGGAAAAAGATCTTCATAATATGTGAAAAACTGTACAACACATTATTATTTTTATAAATCAACACTTTATTATTTATCTCATTTGAACCTCAGTAGCATAAGATTGTAAGTTCTCGATGAATATATGATAAGATGTCTATTCATAATTTTTCACGTAGCATCTGCAACTAGTCCTAATTGTACAGGATTTTTAATAAATTCTTTTCTTAATTTTAATTTTTTTTTTCTTTTATTTGTTCTGCTTTTATTTTTCCTTTTTAAGCAACTTTTTAGTTTTTGATAAAAATTAAATATTTATTATTACCTGACTAAGACTTAATTAAAAACTCGAGTATTCTTTAATTCTAATGAGGACGTTTAGTGAATTCATAGTCCCATTGGCACTCCATAAAAGGAGGCACAAATTGCGAGGTGTGTCGATTTGAGGGGTTGAGTTCCTTTCCAGGTGAAGGAGAATGACCTTTAGCCTCAAGATAAATGACTCCAGAAGATGAAGTCTTACTTTGTTAAAGAAAGGAAAAAGGAGAAGTAATGGGTTGATTTAAAAAGGATAATGATGACTGTAGTTGCAAGATACTTTATCATTATCGTCGTTAAATCGACTGGTTTTCTAAGGAGTGACTGTAGCACTGGGAATGGATATGAATCTATCATCCTTTTACAGGCATACATCGTTAGGAGTTACAATATGGTACATTATCCAAGTATTGTTATCTCTCTCTCTCTCTTTATATATATATATATATATATATATTTATCTGCTTCTAAGTTCAGGAATAAGAATACGTATTTTAAATTTAGAAGAATATATTTTGCGTCTTGCTGTTAATTTTACTACTCATAATTCTTGTACAAAAAGAATATATATATATATATATATTATTGTTCAGAAACCAAGCAATTTGAATAAAACTTTATTCACAGTTAAATATACAGGGTGATTATAATTAAAGCCCCACTTTCAAAATGCTCTGAAGCGCCACTCGTCACAATGAGTTCAAATTTGAACTAAAGATACTTAGGGAAAAAAGGTATAGCATAAAAAATAAATAAATAAAAATTCCACCGATTTTTCCCATCCAATTGGGTATGACCTTGCCGTGGAGGATGGGTTTTCCACTCACAGTGTCACAATTGTTAAAGTCATTTCTTGAAGTCATTTTTTTTCGTCAAGAAAACCGAAATAATCAAGCACACTGTACACTACAGTTGGTTTAATGTGCAACTCATGTCAAATACGTTGTCATTTCGATTCAAAATATCACTGGGAGCTAAATTCACTTTCTTTATGCACCTTAAAGCGTCATTTATTAATAAGCTTTGGAACATTTTTGATGCCGTGTCGTTTTCCTCTTCTTCAAGTATCAAATTTGAACTCATTGTGACGAGTGGTTCTTTTTTACAGCATTTTGAAAGTGGGACTTTAATTATGATAACTCTATATATTCATAATTTTTTTTTTTTTCGTGGCATCTGCAACTAGTCCTAATTGTACAGGATATTTCAATAAATCCTTTTCTTAATTTTTATTCATTTATTATTTTTCCCCCCTTCTTTTATTTGTTATGTTTTAATTTTTCCTTTTTAAGCAACTTTTTAGTTTTTGATAAAATTAAAAATTTATTTTTAATTACTTGACTAACACTTAATTAAAAAATTCGAATATTCTTAAATTCTGAGGAGGTTTTCACGGGTTTTTTTTTTAGCCCCATTAGCACTTCATAAAAGGGGGCACTACTTGCCAGGCGTGGGGTTGAGTTCCTTACCAGGTGAGGGGGAATGACCCCAAGACATCCGATGATAAGTGACTCCAGAAGATGAAGTCTTATGTAGCTGAAGAAGGGAAAAGGGAAAAGTAATGGGTGGATTTAAAAAGGATAATAATTGTTGTTGCTGCCACTTTTCCATTATCCTCTTTGAATGGACTGGTTTCTCTAAGGAGTGACTGTAGCACTAGGGGCGGATATGAATCCATCATCCTTTTACAAGCATATATTGTTAGGAGTTACAATATGGTACATTATCCAAATATTGTTATCTCTCTCTCTCTCTCTATATATATATAGATATATACATACATATATACATATATATATATATATATATATATATATATATGTATGTGTATATGTATATGTATATGTATATGTATATGTGTATGTGTATATGTATATGTATATATATATATGTATATGTATATATATATATGTGTATGTATATGTATATATATATATGTGTATGTATATGTATATACACTGAAGTGACAAAAGTCATGGGATACGTCTTAATATCGTGTCGGCCCTCCTTTCGGCCGGCGAAGTGCAGCAACTCGACGTGGCATGGACTCAACAAGTCGTTGGAAGTCTTCTGCAGGAATATTGAGCCATGCTGTCTCGATAGACGTCCATAATTGTGAAAGCGTTGATGGTGCAGGATTTTGGGCACGAACAGACCTCTCGAGGATGTCCCGTAAATGCTCGATGGGATTCATGTCGGGCGATCTAGGTGGCCAGATCATTCGTTGGAATTGTCCAGAATGTTCTTCAAACCAATCGCGAACAGTTGTGGCCCGGTGACATGGCGCATTGTCATCCATAAATATCCCATCGTTGTTTGGGTACATGAAGTCCATGAATGGCTGCAAGTGATCTCCAAGTAGCTGAACATAAGCATTTCCCGTCAATGTTCGGTCCAGTCGCACCAGAGGACCAAGTCCATGCCATGAAAAACAGCCCACACCATTACGGAGCCACCACCAGCTTGAACAGTGCCTTGCTGACAGTTTGGGTCTATGGCTTCGTGGGGTCTGCGCCACACTCGAACCCTACCATCAGCTCTTACCAACTGAAATCGTGACTCATCGGACCAGGCCACGGTTTTCCATTCATCTAGGGACCAACCGATATGCTCACGTGCCCACGAGAGTCGCTGCAAGCGATGTCGTTCTGTCAGTAAAGGCACTCGAGTCGGTCTTCTGCTGGAATAGCCCAAGAAAGCCAAATTTCTCCGCACAGTTCTAACAGACAAGTCCCTTGTACGTCCCACATTGATTTCTGCGGTTATTTGACGCAGTGTTGCTTGTCTGTTAGAATTTACGACTCTTTGCAGACGTCGTCGGTCTCGGTCGTTAAGTGCAGGCGGTCGACCACTGCGCTGTCCATGGTGGGATGTTATGCCTGAAATTTCATACTCTCGGCACACTCTTGACACAGTGGATCTGGGAATGTTGAATTCCCTAACGATTTCCGAAATGGCATGACCCATGCGTCTAGCTCCAACTAACATTCCGCGTTCAAAGTCTGTTAATTCCCGTCGTGCGGTCATCATCACGTCAAAACCTCTTCACATGAATAACTTGAACAAAAATGAAAGCTCTGCGAAAGCACTGCGCATTTATACCTGTTCTATGTGATGCTACTGCCATCTGAAAATTTGCATATTGCTATCCCCTGACTTTTGTCACTTCAGTGTATATATATATATATATGTATATATATATATATATATATGTATATATGTATATATATATATATATATATATGTATATATATATATGTATATATGTATATAGATATATATACATATATATACATACACTGAAGTGACAAAAGTCGTGGGATAGCAATATGCAAATTTTCAGATGACAGTAGCATCGCGTAGAACAGGTATAAATGCGCAGTGCTTTCGCAGAGCTTTCATTTCTGTTCAAGTTATTCACGTGAAGAGGTTTTGACGTGATGATGACCGCACGACGGGAATTAACAGACTTTGAAAGCGGAATGTTAGTTGAGCTAGACGCATGGTTCATGCCATTTCGAAATCGTTAGGGAATTCAACATTCCCAGATCCACTGTGTCAAGAGTGTGCCGAGAGTATGAAATTTCAGGCATAACATCCCACCATGGACAGCGCAGTGGTCGACCGCCTGCACTTAACGACCGAGACCGGCGACGTTGCAAAGAGTCGTAAATTCTAACAGACAGCAACACTGCGTCAAATAACGCAGAAATCAATGTGGGACGTACAAGGACTTGTCTGTTAGAACTGTGCGGAGAAATTTGGCTTTGGGCTATTCCAGCAGAAGATCGACTCGAGTGCCTTTTACTGACAGAACGACATCGCTTTGCAGCGACTCGTGGGCACGTGAGCATATCGGTTGGTCCCTAGATGAATGGAAAACCGTGGCCTGGTCCGATGAGTCACGATTTCAGTTGGTAAGAGCTGATGGTAGGGTTCGAGTGTGGCGCAGACCCCACGAAGCCATGGACCCAAACTGTCAGCAAGGCACCGTTCGCTGGTGGTGGCTCCGTAATGGTGTGGGCTGTTTTTTTCATGGCATGGACTTGGTTCTCTGGTGCGACTGACCGAACATTGACTGGAAATGCTTATGTTCAGCTACTTGGAGATCATTTGCAGCCATTCATGGACTTCACGTACCCAAACAACGATGGGATTTTTTATGGATGACAATGCGCCATGTCACCGGGTCACAACTGTTCGCGATTGGTTTGAAGAACATTCTGATAATTCCA
>BPLQ01003592.1:0-27093 GCA_021605075.1 Caerostris darwini
ACCTTATTATTAATTAATGATATTGCATTAATTATAATACGGTATTTCTTTCAAGCAAAAAATTAGGCTGACACGAAACGAAAATAAAACTTCATTTGTTTTTATGAGGGTTATAAAGACTTTTTAGTGTTATAATAAACCAATAAGTTTTTACCAAGATAATTAAATTTCAGGTAAGGCACTTAAAATAAATATTCACATAACCATAAAAATACTGGTTTTTCAAACACTGAGAAATATAGTTTCAAATCTCATTAATTTTTATTTTTAAAAAATAAAATTTTATTTTATTTATAAGCACTTTGTAATTAGTGAAAAATTACAAATTGCTTATAAGTAAAATAAAATTTAATTTTTTTCTATTTTATAAATCTAAATTTAGGACTGACAAATGTTCTATAAATTTGCAGTAACAACCTAAATCAAATAATTGTAGGATTTTTCTCACGGGAAGAGATATAGCATTTCTGTTCCCAGAGGAAAGCAATGAATATTCTTTAACAAGTGCATAATAGCAACTATCAACTTAACAACCTATTATAACAACCTATCAAATCTAACAGTAGCTAAGCAGTGTTATGGATATTTAAATTACAGGCATTTAGTGTTTCGTTCTAATGAGAACAACCTGTCACTCAAATCTGACAGCAGATAAGCAATGCCGATAATGAAACAATTACAGACGAGATACGGACGGAAAAAATTGCTGTATCGTGATTGGGGATAGACCATGGACTGACGAAGTGTCCGCTCCACTAGGAAGTGAAGGAAGCTGACCACCTCCCCTTTTTGACAGATTTTCTTAAAGGGAGGTTTTGGGAGGAGAAAAGACCTCTGCGACGAGTCCGCAAGAGGTATTATAGACTCGAGAACTCTGAAAATCTCAAACCTTGGAGCGAACTGTACTTGTGAAGTTAGTTTTAATTTTTAAAATTTCATTTCTTTAATAGAGTTCTATATATAAATTTATTTATATATAATGATTTTAAATAAAAAATTAAAACGTTTCCATAAACCTGAATGAAGAAAGTTTTTGATACCGTACGTTAGTTACCGTAGGCTCCGTTAGCGCGCATGCTTTTTTCCTATGAGCATGCTCGTTTAGATGAAAAGCATAATGGTCCTACGGTAACTAACGTACGGTATGCAAAAACTTCTAATGGCCCTTTCTTGAAGCCGTTATAGGTCTAGCATAGACCGGAGACGTTACAAAATGCAGTTCAAAGAATTTTCTACTGAACAAAAAAGAATTAAATGTTATTTCACTAATAAAGCTTATCGTTTCAGTTGATTTTAATTCCACTTTATCATTCCGTTCCCTTTGTTCAATGTACTATCTTGTAAATCCCATTAAGTGCTTGATCCTCTTCATGCTTATCAAAATTGAGATCATCTTGAATTTTTAAATGTTATTCAGAAAAATATTTGACTTTTTTTTTCATAAATGTTTTAGTTCTTCTATGTGTTAAATTTTGAAAATTTCTATCGATTTTGATGTATTTTGTTTGAAATCGGTATGCATATGCATAGCAGAACTAAGTCAAGTTATTTTCTGTATTTTCATTACTGGCATGTATTGATATTCAATATGGACACAATTTTGTTTATGCATTATAGTTAAAAATATCATTAACTTTTTAGCATTGTTTAAAATAACATTCTCTATAATAACATTTTAAGATAAAATCGTTAACAATAGCATTGTTTAAAACAACATCGTTAATAATAGCATTATTTAAAATAACATCGTAACTCATCACGGTTTAAAATAACAACGTAACTCATCATGGTTTAAAAAAAGAATTTATCTCAATTAATTTAAAGAATGCTGCTTATTAAAAGGGCATTACATTGATAAAAGGTATAAGCAATAAAGATAAATAAGAATTCATTTCTATAATGAATGAATAACATTTTTATTATTTGCAAAAGATGTTAACTCGTAGGATAGGAGTTAGCTTTTCTAATAAAAATTAGGACAAATCATTCATTCTAATAAATAAAAATAGCAAGCATCATTAAAATACCCATTACAATAAACACGAATATATGTTTCTAGATTAAACTCTTTATCTTAAAATGTCTGTCCCAGACATTCAAAATTCTTTTTTTCAGAGTTTCTAAATCCAATTACCTGACTAGATAACTCAGTTTTGTTTAAATGTCTTTGTTGAATGATGCTACTTAAATCTTCACGGCCTTAAAAAAAGCTACTTTAGCAAAATGAAGTTATTTATTTTGTCTAAAAAAGGTAAAAAAGTATCAAGCTAACAGTAAAAAGGAAATGCGCTTTGGTCTACACAAACTATTATTATTATCACTGTTAAAATATAACAGGATACACCGAAAAAACACAAATGATGTACATTTGTCCAATGCCAAACTTGTCCTGGCTGATCAATGTGATTTGTACTCTTTGGATTTAGATCACCGAAGTCAAGCATCATTGGGCGCGGTCAGTACTTGGGTGGGTGACCACCTGGGAACACCGCGTGCCGTTGGCAAATTTGGGACCTGAATGACCGAGTGTCTAGCGCTCTGGTCCGAATCCCGGCGGTGCCATGGATGTTTGTAGTGGTTCGGAATCCACTTTAAGCTGTAGGTCCCAGTCTCCTATGACTGTAAGAGCGTCACGGAGCAAAACTCAGGCTTCTACCTACGGGTGCTCCATCACAACAGAAGATGCTTCCTTCCCCTTCAATCATGAGCACATATGGGCTCGTGGGCTTGGCCAGCCAAGTGGGATAAGAAACAACAACAACAACAAATCTTTGGATGTTTCGGACCGTTTTAAATATACATTTATTTTGAATTAAATCTTTCTACACAACGACACCAATAAATTAGTTTGTTAATTAAGCTAATTTCTCTTCATATTTTTAAAAATTAACTGAAGGAAACTGGATGTAAAGAAAATAGAATAAATAAATAAGTTCCTGAAATAGAACAAATGAGGAATAAATTTAAAATTAGAAAGGATCTGAGAAGAGAATAGGATAGTCAAAAAAATGTCAGACTAATTAAAGAAATTGATTTTCAATTCGAATAATCGCCATAGTAAAGATCAATTTAATTATCGACTAATGGATTGAAACTGTAATGGAAGATTTGATGGAAGATTTTTTGCAATTTCTCATTAGTGCTCCAATATTTTAAAATCGTAGATAATATGTGTTATTAATTATTTGTTTATATGGCAAATTAGTTTTCCATGCTTTTTAATTAGTAAAGTAAATTAGATGGTAAATTATTTACCAGTAAATTAGTTTGGCTTTTATACGGGGAAAAAAACTGTAGCCAACTGTCACCAAACAGTCAGGGTGTTAATACGAGATACTCAACTATGCTGTTCCAATAACTGTAGAGTCTTTTATCTTCTGTTGTTTCTCCGTAGACAAGAAGTCCAAGAACTGAGTCCAAGAACATGTGGTCTCATGGGAGGAGGGAATGTGGGGGCAGCATTTGTTCGGATGGAGCACCCGTAGGTGGAAGTCTGACTTTGCTCTGTGACTCTGACCTTTGAACTGCCTTTTTACGTTATTTCACGTTATTTACGATTATCGGCCCTACACCCAATAGTCATATTAGACCGGAACCTACGGCTTAAATGAGATTTGAACCACTACAAACATCCAAGGCACCGCCGGAACTCGAACCAGAGACCTGTGACACCGATCTCCAGAGCTCTAGCCACTCGGCCATCAGGCCTCATTTAATCAATACCAAGTCATTGAATTTTAAAATGCCATACAGCTTTGAATAATAAAGTTAATTCCACAGTAAAGTTATTGATGTATTTAAGGAGTATAGATTAAATAAATAAATATAATCCAAATAAAATAGTTCTTTTTACTTACGATATGCATAATTGTTGTAAATAATATTATTAGTATATAACTTCATGAAAGAAAAAAAAAATTTTTGCATGTGATTAAGTTAATTATATTTTAAATTTTAATTAGTGTATTCTAATAAATATGAAAATATGTGTTTTGATGATTCAATTTCAAAAGTTAAAGTAAATAATTATTTTCAATTATTTTATAGATATAAGTGTTTTATAGATTATCTGTGTATAGATTTAAGCATTTTATTGAACCTAGATGAGCCTCGTGTATCACTCTTATGTACACCATGTATAAGCCCCTGGAGGATATTACCTTCTTAAATATAGAATATTGTAATTTTTAAATAAACTATGATATAGCCTTCATAAATAGAGGAGGATATTGACTTTTTAAATATAGTAGGCTATTGCCTTCTTAAATATACACTCATGTCCATAAATTAAGTATAATGAAGTTCAGGCAAAGAAAGAGACAGAAGCAAAACAAATTTGACTTATTTGTAAAGTCTATTTATTAAACAAAAGGTAAAGAGCAAAAAAGATGCTATATGTTTGACATAATTAATAAAAATTGCGATTTTTACTCCCTGGAGCAAATTTCAAAAAGAACCTATTTACAAAAAACAGTATAACATGGTTAGTATGATGGTTAATATGGAGTATGTCTCCCGGACGATGCAATACAGGCCTTACAACGCCTAGGCATGCTGAGTATCAAATTATCAATCTGATCTTGGGGAATATTACACCACTCATCAAGCAATGCCCTCCGAAATTCCGGTTGACAGGTGGGAGGGGGTTGACGGGCTGCAATTCGTCGGCCGATCATATCCCACACATGCTCTATTGGATTCAAGTCCTGTGAGTATGCTGGCCAATCCATACGGATGATATCCTCCAATTGAAGGCATTCGTCTACAATGTTTGCATGGTGAGGACGGGAGTTGTCATCCATAAACAGAAATTCAGCACCCATGGCTCCCCGAAACAAACGTACATGTTGTCCCAGAATGACATCCCGATAGATGTGGCCTGTCATCGTTACACTCTGAACATGCAGGTCAGTTCTGGAACCAAGAATAATTCCTCTCCAAACAAGCCATCCTGTACCACCGTAATGGTGTCGTTCAATGGTGTTCTCTTGGTGGTAACGGGTACCTGGCGCTCTCCATATGAAAGTCCGACGAGAATCAGACTGCAAACTAAACCTGGACTCGTCGGAAAACTAAACCTGGACTCGTCGAAAAAAATCAGGTTCCACAATGCATGCTCTCTACTCCAGGTTAATCGCAGGCGACAGTGAGTTGCGGTAAGTGGAACACATCTGACAGGCCTACGAGCATATAGACCAATGTGCCCTAAGCGTCTGTACACGGTCTGCCTTGAAATTGTCGTACCGGTAGCTGAAGAGTGCTGACGAGACAGGTCTGATGCTGTGCTCCGTCTGTTTCTTTTGGCAGTAACTGCTAAATACCGGTCCTCATTCGGCTTTGTAACTCGGGGGCGACCTGTGCTGTAACATCTACTCACATTACCATCATCTTAGAATCGTTGCCAAAGCCTGGAGATGACACTCTGGGCGATTTCAAGTTCCTCGGATACTTCCAGCTGGGTACGTCCACATTCCAGTCGTTCGATAATTCTACCACTTAAAAAATCATCCAAATGCTTCTTTTGTGCCATAACTATGCGGTTATCGCACTGAAAGGCTTTTAAGGCGCTTGTGAACAATTTTACTTCTTTGTCACCATTCCTTATATACCCCTCTCTTACACTCTCGTCATTGTGACGTACTATCCGCGCCATCTGGTGGTTTCCTGTAATTTGCATATTCTTCTTCGAGATGTGTGTGATAATTCTACAGGTGAAATTTTTATTTTAGAGTTCAATTTCTGTGTGATTCTGAATTATCCTTAATTTATGGACATGAGTGTAGAATATTGTATTTTTTTTAAATATAAGAGGATATTGCCTTCATTAATGTAGGAAGAAATTGACTTCTTAAATATAAGAAGAAATTGCATTCTAAAAAATAGGAGGATATTGCTTTCTTAAAAATAGGAAAATATTGCCTTCTTAAATTTAGGAGGATATTGCCGTCCTAGAGAACTTTTAGGGTTCACTACCCCTGTTAACATATCGTACGGCAGAAAATCCTGAAAACTCTAAACAAAGCACCCTGTCTAAATTGTAGCTGTCACGGGCTTCAAAGCTGTCAACGCTGTCTAAATTATCATCGAATCTCCTCTTTTCTGAAAGCAATTACAGAAACAGATACTCGATTCAAATATGAGTCATCCTACATACTAGCTGAGCTTCCACCCATAAGACTCGAGTCAGTTTGGATTAGTAGTTTGAATACTAAAACGTTCCACCTGTAAGCAATAACAGGAATTAATGACAAAAATTATACTATTTGGAAAAATGTGCAATTATTTGTAAAAGTTAATGATTTTTCAACTAAAATTACTTGTTTGACTAAACTAAATGAGATTCGACGTGACTAAAATTTGTTTGTAAAGTGAACATTCAACAATATGGAAATGTATTACACTGAAATTTTCAATATACATTAATTCACGACTCAATACATACCAGAATTCAATATTTCCATTACTGGAAAATAATCCAAATTAAACAAAATATATCGAATTTCATAGACAAGTTTATCGTCCCAGAATAATATTTTCCTGGTAGTCTCTTGAATAAATAAACCAACTGTTGAACAGTCATATGCACTTGCTATCAACATCGAATCTCTCCGTTTCTCAAAGCAATTGTTAAGGGCTTGTCCACATTAACCAGCGAAAGTTTTTAACAGAGCGCACCAAACTTATTTGGTATAGTTGAAATGATAATCTAAACGCATATGAGTTTTTTAATGCCAATTTTAAACCTAATAGAGGGACATACAAATAAGACTCACTGCACCGTGCATGAAAATTATGAGCTTCAATGACGCCTTTTTTTTAATCCACATCTAGATTTGAAATATATGGCCTTGAAAGGGACGATTTAAACCCGGAGAACAAGATCCGTTATCAGCTATTAAGAGAGAGCCTCCAGTCAGCAAGGGTTTGGCAGATCGTAAATTATTTGATGCGTCATTAAAAAAGAACATCTGTTCGTGTAGTAATTCTTCTCCCCCGAAAACTGGCAAATAAAACATCCAAGCTAGTACTCCTCAAGACTTAGTAAAGTCCCATTTTATATAACATCTTCACTTACGGCTTTCCTCAGCGTGATAAAATCACTACCTACCTATTTGCAGATGACTCTGCAGCTTTAGCGCAGGGTGCCTCCATTCGCTACGTGATAAAAACATTACAGAATTTCTTAGACTCCCAGAAAGAATGGCTTACTAAATGACGAATTGCCATCAAAGTTCAATCATTGCCATCAATTTCCAAAACTCAAGCAATAATATTTCGTACAGGAAACGTCAGTGAACCCTGTGATAATCTGTAACTTTTTCTATGAATCAATAGCCTGGTCAAGGCATGATATATATCTTGGTTTTAATGATTCATAAAAAAGCTAACCTTTCGTGAACATATCAATAATATAAAAGAAAGGTGTTGGGAAAATTTTTACCTCTGCCTCCCTCTCATCAATAGAAATAGAAAACTCACCCTTTCAAACAAAATATTACTATTCAAACAAGTATTAAGACCCATCCTTACTTGCGCAGCCCCTATTTTGGGTATAACAGAAAAAAATTTAAAAAAAAATGAAGTACAAATAATTCAAAATAAATTACTTCGGATTATCACTGGCGCTCCCTGGTTCGTACGTAATTCTACCATTCACAACAACCTTAATATTGAAACTATAATCACCCATATTACTAAACTTTCTAGAAAATTCTTTCGTAATATAGCTAATCACAATAACCCGATCATTAAACTCAAACCATTTTTACTCAGAGTAATTGTAGATATAACTATCCCTACGCAACTTCAAAATGGAATCGAAGTTTAAAACCACATTAAATAGTCTTTTTTTAATTGCAATATACATTTTGTTCCTTTTTTATTTCATTCGCTTGTTCCCCGTTCCAACTCATCTTTTTAAAAAAAAAATGTTTTTTCTCAGATAATATTCTTTATTATTATTTTTGTTAGATTGCATATATATATATTGTATATGTACTTTTTCTTTCTTTTTTTTCCTCTCTCTATGGCAAGAAATTTCTCTAATTTTTGTTAATCATGTTTTTATATCCAAACTTCTTTATTTCATTTTAAGTCGAGCAGATGATCCCTTCGCGATTAGTTGCTCTTCTAAACTATCCAATTTAGTATTAGACAAATAAAAACCCATGCGTTTTAATTTCTATCCAGACTGCATCAAGCCAGTTTGGTGCGGTCCTTACAACTTTCAAATGCTAATATGGTCGCGATTTATTATATTAACATTTCACTGATTGCAAAACATCGGGTAGCAGGCCAAGCTCGGAAACAGACGAACATTTAGTCGAATGTTTCAAATCTGAACAATGCTTAAAATGCACTCTCACAAAGAGAAAAGAAATCTTATCCATTTGGTCGTAGTTTTAGAACTTGTTTAAAAACATGAAATTGTTTATTTTTTTATCATTTCATTAGTCCAGCTACATTATTATTATTATGCAATAATATGAGGTAACTTTTTGTACATAGTAGCCCTTCGTTATAGCACGCTTATTGTAAGACGAAAAAAAGTACGTTAAAACCGAGGACTTCATCTAAATTGGTGAGGTTTTTTCATAATCCCGGGGTGCTATGTTTGAATTTGACATATAAAAGCACTAACTGTATTACAAAAGTCAGGCTTCACCTTTTTCAAGCTGCTTCCTTTTCAATAAGTCCATACCTATTTAATATGATAACATTTAATTTTACGTTAAATACATATAAATAATATTTGGAAATCTATGAAACAAGCTAAACTTTATTTAAATTTTTGATCTTATAAATATCATGCTATGCTATTTCATATACTGCACATATCCTTCCAAAATGCAAAACATACTATTTGCTTAAAAACATAAATAATTTTACTTACTTATATTTTATTCATAAACAATTTCAGACATATATCATTTTCAAAGGGCACATCTGGTATACGATACATTTTATGGATAAACGATCAAATTGGCATATGTAACCACACAACATTTTATTCGTTCAAATGCTTTAAAGCAAACGTTTCTGTTTTAATATTACGCTCAACTATTCAACTGGCAAAATGCCCTAAAGCTTTAGCATGAGATTGATATTGGATGAATTTTCTGGATATGAATCTTGTGCTTGATTTCTTTTCCCATAAACTATAAACAGACAATTTTAGAAATAAAATTGTTTTTTCTGCAAGAATGTTTATTGGTCATGTTATTTGGTTATAAATGGAGCTGGTCAGATATTATTCATTCGTTAATTTTTAAAAAGGGCACGAAATTTTATTGTTTTTTTTTTCTTTCATAAAGTTGCATACAGAGATTACAACAATTATGCACATTGTAAGTAAAGGAGACACATTTTATTTGGATTATATCTATTTCATTTAATTTAGATTCAATAGATGCATTAATAGCCTTACTGTGAAATTAAATTAAATTAATTATTTAAAGCTCTACGGCTTTTTTAAATTTTAATGGATTGGTATTGATTAAACATCAAGTTGTGTATTATATTAAATTTTTAGCTTAAAAACTAATTTGTTGTCTGATGCTTGATATAGTGATAAAGCACGCAACCTATCTGCATGAGAGTAAAGATGCCAAATCTCTGATGACTTTAGCTGCAATCGCTGATTTCAGGAGAATCTATAATTATTGGGGCAACATAGGTGAGTATCTCGTATTAACAACCTGACTGTTTGGCGGCAGTTGGCTGGAGTTATGTCTCGCATAAAAATAAGTGTAGGACATTCAACTCTAAATGTCTCCTCAGAAATCAATATTCTTTATTATTTATCTGTCGAATACTAAATTATATATTGCGTGAATAATAAATTGTATATTATGTGAATACTAAATCTTTTACATCAAAACAAAAGAAAACTACTTTACCATATGAAGAAATAATTAACAGCACACTTTATCTATGCTTTTAAGATATTGAAACAGTAATGAGAAATTATAAAGAATATTCAAACAAAGATTACAGTTTCAATTCATTCGGCGATAATTAAATTAATATTAGTAGGGTAATTATTCGAACTGAGTGGGACCTGAATGGCCGAGGGCTAGCGGTCTGGCGCTCGGTACCACAGGTTTCGGGTTCGAGTCCCGGCGGTGCCATGGTTGTAAGTAGTGGTTCGGAATCCACTTTAAACCGTAGGTTCCGGTCCTAATAGGATCGTAGAGCGTTGCGGGGGCATTGTTACTCCGCGTCCGTGGCTTATCTTCAAGTTACACGCGCCCCCTGGGTAATGCAAAGCGAGTACGTCTGTGCAGCGCTTGCCTTAAGGCATCCAAGACGTCCATGTCTAAGTGTTTGTCAGCTGCATTAGAAAGAAAAAAATTATTCGAAATGAAAATCAATTTCTTTAATTAGTTCAGGCATTTTTCGTTCCGCCTATTCTCATTTAAAATACTTTTTAATTTCAAATTTATTCCTCATTTGTTCTATTTCAAGAACTTATTTATTCTGTAGTCTTTGCTCCAGTTTCCTTCAATTAATTTAAAAAATATTAAGAAAAATTAGCTTAATTAGCAAACTAATTTATTGGTGTCTTTGTGTGGAATATACGCAATTGAAAAAAATATGTCTGTCTAAAATGACTCGAAACATCCAAAGAGTACAAAGTCACATTGATCAGCCAGGACAGGTTTGACATTGGACAAATGTGTATCATTTGTGTTTTTCCAGTGTGTTCTGTGATATTTTAACAAGAATAATAATAATAGTTTGTATAGAGAAAAGTACATTTAACTTTTTACTGTTAGCTTGACGTTTTTTTATCTTTTTGAGACAAAATAAATAACTTCATTTTACTAAAGTAGCTTTTTTTAAAGGACGTGAAGATTTAAACAGCATCATTCAACAAAGTCATTTAAACAAAACTGAGTTATCTAGTCAGGTAATTGGATTTAGAAACTCTGAAAAAATAAAACTTTAAAAAGAGAACGGGTAGTGCAAAAAAAATTTTAAATGTCTCGGAAAGACATTTTAAGATAAAGAGTTTAATCTAAAAACATATGTTCTTGTTTATTGTAATGGGTACTTTAATGATGCTTGCTATTTTTACTTATTAAAATGAATGAATTGTCCTGCTTTTTATTCGAAAAGATAACTCCTATCCTACGAATTAACAGCTTTTGCAAAGATTAAAAATGCTATTCATTCATTATAACAACGAATCCTTATTCCTCCATTTTGCTTTCACTTTTTATTGATGTAATGCCATTTTAATAAACAGCGTTCTTAAAATTGATACAGAAAATTCGTATTTTACACAATAGTTACGTTGTTACTTTAAACAATGTTATTGTTAATGATCTCACTTTAAACAATGTTATTGTTGACGATACTATTTTAAACAGCCAACGGCCGTACCATGCTGAATATACCGGTTCTCGTTAGATCACCGAAGTTAAGCATCATTGGGCGCGGTCAGTACTTGGGTGGGTGACCACCTGGGAACACTGCGTGCCGTTGGCAAATTTGGGACCTGAATGGCCGAGTGTCTAGCGCTCTGACGCTCGGTGCCACAGGTTTCGGGTTCGAATCCCGGCGGTGCCATGGATGTTTGTAGTGGTTCGGAATCCACTTTAAGCCGTAGGTCCCGGTCTTCTATGACTGTAAGAGCGTCACGGAGCAAAAGTCAGGCTTCTACCTACGGGTGCTCCATCACAACAGAAGCTGCTTCCTTCCCCTTCAATCATGAGTCCATATGGGCTCGTGGGCTTGGCCAGCCAAGTGGGATAAGAAACAACAAACAAACAACAACACTATTTTAAACAGTTATTAAAAAAGTTAATGGCATTTTTAACTATAATGCATAAATTGTTATATTTATGAAATATTTTTAATGGTTGGCTTAAATATCCGGCTAATTTATTAATGCTTCTTAATATTTAAAAATGGATAGAATTCTTATTTTTCTTAAATTTTCCTGTATAATTTACATGCAATTCAAACATTTTGCATCAATAAAAAATTAAATTATTTTAAGAATCATTACTTCCAAAATTTAAATGCAAATGTACTTATTTTATAAGAAAAAATTCAAAGTTACACACTCGCTCATCAACTTTTAATAAAACTCTGTAATATATACATAAATAATCTATAAAATAGACTATCTACGTACAGATTTAAGAATTTTATTATTTATGTATTATATATTTTAAATGTATTTTCTTATATCTCTATCTTCTCTTCTTTATAATAATTAAAAAATTATTTACATAAAGTTTCGAAATTGAATCATCAAAACACTTTTTTCATATTTATTAGACTAGACTTGTTAAAAATTAAAATATAATTAATTTAATCACATAGAAATAAATTTTTTTTTAATTTCAAGAAATTACATGCAGAGATTACAACATTTATGCGCATTGTAAGTAAAGATCCATTTTATTTGGATTATATTTATTTCCTTTAATTAATAGCATAATTAAAGGAAATATAATAAATTAATAATACATTGAAGTGACAAAAGTCATGGGATAGCAATATGCAAATTTTCAGATGGCAGTAGCATCGCGTAGAACAGGTATAAATGCGCAGTGCTTTCGCAGAGCTTTCATTTCTGTTCAAGTTATTCATGTGAAGAGGTTTTGACGTGATGATGACCGCACGACGGGAATTAACAGACTTTGAACGCGGAATGTTAGTTGGGGCTAGACGCATGGGTCATGCCATTTCGGAAATCGTTAGGGAATTCAACATTCCCAGATCCACTGTGTCAAGAGTGTGCCGAGAGTATGAAATTTCAGGCATAACATCCCACCATGGACAGCGCAGTGGTCGACCGCCTGCACTTAACGACCGAGACCGGCGACGTCTGCAAAGAGTCGTAAATTCTAACAGACAAGCAACACTGCGTCCAATAACCGCAGAAATCAATGTGGGACGTACAAGGGACTTGTCTGTTAGAACTGTGCGGAGAAATTTGGCTTTCTTGGGCTATTCCAGCAGAAGACCGACTCGATTGCCTTTACTGACAGAACGACATCGCTTGCAGCGACTCTCGTGGGCACGTGAGCATATCGGTTGGTCCCTAGATGAATGGAAAACCGTGGCCTGGTCCGATGAGTCACGATTTCAGTTGGTAAGAGCTGATGGTAGGGTTCGAGTGTGGCGCAGACCCCACGAAGCCATGGACCCAAACTGTCAGCAAGGCACTGTTCAAGCTGGTGGTGGCTCCGTAATGGTGTGGGCTGTTTTTTCATGGCATGGACTTGGTCCTCTGGTGCGACTGGACCGAACATTGACTGGAAATGCTTATGTTCAGCTACTTGGAGATCACTTGCAGCCATTCATGGACTTCATGTACCCAAACAACGATGGGATTTTTATGGATGACAATGCGCCATGTCACCGGGCCACAACTGTTCGCGATTGGTTTGAAGAACATTCTGGACAATTCCAACGAATGATCTGGCCACCTAAATCGCCCGACATGAATCCCATCGAGCATTTATGGGACATCATCGAGAGGTCTGTTCGTGCCCAAAATCCTGCACCATCAACGCTTTCACAATTATGGACGTCTATCGAGACAGCATGGCTCAATATTCCTGCAGAAGACTTCCAACGACTTGTTGAGTCCATGCCACGTCGAGTTGCTGCACTTCGCCGGGCGAAAGGAGGGCCGACACGATATTAAGAGGTATCCCATGACTTTTGTCACTTCAGTGTATAATAAATTATGAATAATAACAATAATAAATTAAATGAATTATTTAAAGCCCTATGTCCTTTTAAATTTTAATCGCTTGATATTGATTAAATATTCCGTTGTGTGTTACGTTGAAATTTTTCGCTTAAAAACTAATTTGACGTCTAATTTGAGATATAGTAGTAACGCAAGCAATCTAGCTCAACGATTGTAAAAATACAAAACTTCTGATGGCTTAAGTAGCCATAACTGCCTTAAGAAGTTAAAAGTGGGCCCAATGGTCAAGTGACAAACGCTCTGGCTCTCTGTGCCACAGGTCTCGGTGCTCCACCACAACAGAAGCTGCCCCCCCCTTTTTCCTCCTTCCATGAGACTAAAAGAGTTCTTGGACTGTTTGGTGGCAATTGGCTGGAATTGTTTTCTCGCATAAAAGCAAATGTAGGACGCTCAACTCTAAATGTCTTCTCAGAAATAAACACTATGGGGGGGGGGGATAGTCCATTGTATATTAGGCGAATACTAAATCTTTTATATAAAAAACAAGAAACACTAATTTATCATATAAACAAATAATTAATGCACGTTATGATTTTAAAATATTTAAACACTAATTACAAGGAATTTTCAAATAAAGATTACAGTTTCAATTTATTAGGTGATTCCAATTGAAAATCAATTTCTTTAATTAGTTCAGGCATTTCGCGTCCCACCTATTCTCATTTCAGATCCTTTCTATTTCAAGAGCATGTTCGTTTATTCTATTTTCTTTGCTTCAGTTTCCTCCAATTAATTTTTTAAAATATTAAGAAAAATTAGCTTAATTAAAAACTAATTTATTGGTGTCTTTGTGTAGAAAGATTTAATTGGAAAAAATGTCTATCTAAAATGGCTCGAAACATCCAAAGAGTACAAAGTCGCATTGATCAGCCAGGACAGCCAGTTTGACATTGGACAAATGTGCATCATTTGTGTTTTTTCAGTGTATCCCGTGATATTTTAACAATGATGACAATAATAGTTTGTATAGAGCAAAGTACATTTTCCTTTTTACTGTTACCTTGGCACTTTTTTTTATCTTTTTGAGACAAAATAAATGACTTCATTTCGCTAAAGTAGCTTTTTTAAGGCCGCGAAGATTTAAGTAGCATCATTCAACAAAATCGTTTAAACAAAACTGAGTTATATATTCAGGTAATTGGATTTAGAAACTCTTAAAAATAATAAAACTTTAGAAAGAGAACAGAAAGTGCAAAAAAAAATTTTAATGTCTCGAAAAGACATTTTAAGATAAAGATTTTAATCTAAAAACATATGTTCTTGTTTATTGTAATGGGTACTTTAATGATGCTTGCAATTTTTACTTATTAGAATGGATGGATTGCCCCACTTTTTATTCGAAAAGATAATTCCTGTCCTACGAATTAATAGCTTTTGCAAAGGATAAAAATGTTATTCATTCATTATAACAATGAATCCCTATTTCTCCTTATTGCTTTTATCTTTTATCAATGTATAGTAATGTCCTTTTAATAAACAGCATTCTTAAAATTAATTTAGAAAACTTCGTGTTTTAAACATTGTTATTGTTAACTATGTTATTTTAAAGCATATTATTCTAAACGAGGCTATTTTAAACGATGTTATTGCTAACGATGTTATTTTAAACAATGTTATTCTTAACGTTGTTATTTTAAATACTGTTAAAATACTTTTCATTTTTGACTATAATGTATAAACGAAATTGTTTTAATTATGAAATATTTGTAATGGTTAGCTTAAATATCCAGATAATTTTTATAAAATGTTTTTAATCTTTAAAGATAGATAGAACTGTTGTTTTTAAAATTTCCTATATAATTTACAAACATTTTACATCGATAAATAATTAAATTATTTTACGAATCATTACTTCTAAAATTTAAATGCAGGATGTATTTTAAAAAATATTTCCTAGATTTTCTCTTTATTTTAAATTTTTTATTTCTTTTATATTAAAGCATCTTTAAAAATTTCATTAACAATACAATAATAATAATTGAATTAAAATTTTCAAAAGAAAACAATAGTTTAACTTTAATCACCTTAACAATATTTTATGCATTAAAATGTTATAAAATAAATAGCTTTGACTAATCATACACATTGAACACTGAATGAGAAACCAGGCATCCTTTACACAAATAACTGCATCTTTACATACAAATTTTATTTTGTATTTACGTTACGAAAATATCATGCATATCATAAATAATGCTTCTCTGTAAGCAGAGGAGATTTCTTCAGATGTATCTCCACACTATGTCTAATGCATTCTCTAGATGGTTAATATCGAACTTTGCAAGGACAAAAATAGAAATCAGATTGGTATTCCATTAACCACTCTCAAAAGTTGCAAATTGATGTATAGAAGCAACATCGTCGTCTTTAGATTAAAAATGTAAAATGTCAAGATGTTCAAATATTGCATAGCTCATTCTTTACTTTCGAGGAAATCCAAGGTACCATTTCCAAACCAAAAGAATACGCTTTGTACTGCGATATTACCACCAACTTAAATTAAGTTCTTAACTCTTAAACTGTGAAAAACATGAAGAATAAATCACAAAGGATTTATAAGTTCTCGCCAAATTCTTAACTTTTCCATTAGTTCAAAATTGGGTGTAGCGTGAATCTTTGGCTGCTTCTTCTTTTCCGCCTCATCAAATGCCCATTTACATAAATGCGTAACATTACATGTAACTATCTATATCCATTCTCAGCATTTCTCTATTCATTGTTCACAATGAGATAAATGGCGAGGGGGCTATGTTAAATATTTATATTTTTTCTCTTCTGTAAAGAACATCCATTTTCCATACGTCGCAGCAAAGAAGTCTCAGATGCGGCTGGTAGAACACTTGTTATGTTGCGTTATCGTGTCCATGGATTTAAAATATAATTATCAAAGTTAGATCAAGTCAAAAGTCTTCTCGATAGCGACCGCTAGCAACGGCACCTCTTCACTATACAGGAATTCTCTTAAGTTGGCCTCGATTGGCACCATACCCAATTGCAAAACATTGGGAGTGAGTGCTGGGCTCTCTAGAATGTGCACTTGTTATAAAATATAAAAAAGCAGCAACTGGGAGAAGGAGTATATCTTATCTTCAAAAACAAGCTACTGAAAGAAATGTTTTCTTTCTGTAAAACTGATTAAAATGTAAACTCTACGATTTCAAAATTACTCACTTTTTATCTTCTTATTATCTTATTATTATAAATATTAATTTGCAGCTCTTCCTTTTTTAAATACGAAAGGACTACATATGCTCGGATACAGAAGTTAGGTGTGTGGTAAAATAAAGAAAGGTTTGTATATAACAATTAATAATAACAATAAAAAAACATATAATTTTAATTAAAATGCTTTAATTTTGAAAATTTAACTGGTTTCAGAATAAAAATTCTAAATTCTTATCATGAACAAAAGCATATTTTTTCTTTTACGTTAGAAAATTATTTAATTGTATTATTTTAAAGGGATTGTCAAAATAGTCGTACTATAGTCAACATTAATACTTGAGTTGACGTATCATACAGTATTAAAAAGTTTTTAGAAAAATATTCTTTTGTTTACCTTTAAAATTTACGAGATACATAACTTTTAAACTTTGAAGCCACATTTTTTTCATCATTAGACTAAGAAAATTGAAAATTCTTTTCATTTTCTTATATATCTCAGCAATATAATTGTATAGCTGTTGTTGTTTCTTATCCTACTTGGTCGACAGCAACATCTGGACCAAGATCTTAAACCAGTATGTTCCTTAAATCAGCGATTCATTCATGATAACGCATAACAAATGAAGATTCATTTTGACCTTGACCTTGCCGAGCAAAGACATGGGGCACCCAAAGGGAGAAGTCTGACTTTACCCCACCCGGTTACACCCCCTGGCACCGGGTACCCATTTAAGTCCTCTTTTACGAGTGGGGCTATTCTAACCCGCAATAAAATTGCAATTATTCTGTAATATAAATGTTATAAAATTTATAACACTCAGTTTAAAATGCTTCAAAAATATAACTCTTAAATCTGTATTCTATGAGTTTGGGCATTTTGAATGTTTTACGATGGCAATTGCATTTCAGGGTTTAGTTAACATTCCCTATCAAATAACCTATAAATATAAAATATATTCTATGTGAAAACTTTCAAGAAATTTTCCGGATCTCAAACTGCACTTTCCTACATGCGTTAATTTATGAATGCAAATGAATTCTAATAAAATTAATACAGCAAGCTCTCAAAATTCCGCAATTTTCCTAATTAAACAATCATAATGAATTTCACGTCGGCTGAATTTTACTGAGTTTAATTAGTTGTTTAATCCTTTATTCTCAAGAAATTCCACTTTTAATATTCAAACCAACGAAGTTGAAGTTTTGTTGACTACAAACTAAATTAGGAAAATGCATCGCTTTATTAACTTTAAATTTTATTAAATAGATCTTTTGAATGGCTTACAAAAGAAACCTCTAGATAATAAATTTTACAAATAACTGCTGTAAAGAAATATTGACTTTGTTTCAGCCTTTGATTTTTGGATATTGTTAATCTTTTTGAATTTTAATTTATTAAACATAATAAAACTTTTTAATTTAATTGTTTAGAAATGTTAGGCGGCGTAGAGGCTAATAGATTAATTATTCAAATTGCTTGATATTTGTAATAAGTCAAACAAACTTTTAATATTTTTAAATATAAGTTTTAAACCAGGGCTGGCCAACCCGAATGATCTTTCGGGCCACTTTGGAAATGCATCCTAACTCCGCGGACCTCATTTAAAATTATATATCCCCATATTAGATTTAGATTCATCCACCAGACATTTTTATATTCATATTACAACCTGTTATATTAGATATTCCAAGATGAGCGCTCATGAGTTCGCAGAATATAATTTAATTATTCTGTGAACTCATAAATAAAACAGACAATATCTGTCATCTATCCGCCAGAATATTATTTTAAAATCAAAGTTAATTTTTTCTCATAATTTCAACAGTTAATTTTTGAATATGTGGATGCAAACATAATGCATTTTTTAATACATTAGTTTTCTCAATTTTGGCATTATAAAATAAAAATATTTTGTAAAAGTGTGATAAATTTCACGGGCCGCAAAAGTATTCAAGGCGGGCCGCGGGTTGTCCACCCTGTTCTAGTCATTGTTTAAAAAAACGAAACTACAATGAGATAAATCCTAAAAGGAGTATCAATTTTTTTTTGTAGTTGTGATAATATAAAGGTTATTCAGATGGTAAAAAAATCTAAGTACCACCAAATGTTCTTTAGACAGAGAGAGGGTTTTCAATATAAAGACTTCTTCAATAAGCACGTCATCTTCAGAAATACATCTTAAAAATGGAAATAAAACCACTTTCCTTAAAGATGCATTTCAATGTCTGAATATTTTACAAGATTTTATAAATATTTCGATCAAAAATAGGCATTCTTTTAAAAATGTAATTTATAAGAATGAAACATCCCATAATTCTTTCTTTTTTTCTCATTTTGAGCATATCAAAAATATCTCATTTATTATGAAGAAAACGTTCAATTAATCAAAACATTTGAATAAATTTAAACTTTTTAATATGCAAAGTTCTAAAAGAATAATAAAAATTATTTATTGCTCTAAAGATAAGAAAAATTGGTTTGGATTCGAGAAGAACTAATCGCGTTTGTCAAAACGTCTCAAAGTTGAGTTTCACTTATTTATCATTCTTTTAAGGTTTTAGAGATAGTATTTCATTAGATAGATTATATTTTTAATAGCATTCAAAAAATGCATAAACATTCTCGGAAGTATTTGAATTTTCTCGAAAGTATTTTTTTTTCACTTAAAAAAAAATTTAAAGGGAAAAGTTTCTTAATAGTTTATCATAAAATTTATATTTACTTTTAAAAATGTTTCTAAGAATTCTACAGTCATGAAAATTATTTAATAAAAAAAATTAAGATCTTTTTGTAGGAAAATATTTCGAAACACTACATAAAATGTTGAAAATATAAAAACAAAAGAGAAAAATTAAAAAAATAATTATAAAAATGAAACAGTAGAAATTGAATGAAAAAATTTGAAAAAAAATACATTTTAGTTTTGTTTCTAATTTTTTAATTACAAAATTTGGAGAATATAAATTTAAAAGAATTCTTTTGATGTTATTTCTGTAATAATTATCTTTATAATAACATAATTTATAACTATCTGTATCATTGAGATAATAATATAACAATTAATATATTATCTTTATAATAAATTTTGGAAAACTTTAAATTTTAATGCAAAAAAATATTTTCTTTGATTTAAATTTATTTGAACCATTTTAATTTATTAGAAATTGGTTGCCTGCTACTTTTATGTTACCAAATTCATATCACAGTAAATTTTTCAAAAAAAAAAGAAAGATAATTGCCTTCAACATAGATTTTATTTTCAAAATCAAAATACGTTCCAAACAAAATAAAATGCTTCATACTACAAAACCCAACTTTTTGTAACAAAATTTCTGTAATTTGTTCAGTTATAATTGAAAGTTAATAAAACTTTTGAAGTTTAACAATTTACTTCTGATCTTTACAAGCATTTATTGCTCATTGTCCCCAACGGTGCATTTACAACACCAGGATCGATTCCCGGACCAGACGTCAAATGCATGTTATAAATCAAACTGGTACTTTAACCTCATGAAAGGATGAAGGTTTGTGACCTGTAACACCAACAATAATAGAAAGGAAGTTTTTCTAAGGGATAAAACAAATTTATATTAATAAAGTAAATTTATTAGAACGATAGAATATGCAAATACTTGCAAGTTGCATGCTCTTATCCTCTAGTGCATGCATGCAAGCAAAAACTTGCGAATTGCATGTTTTTATCCTCTAGTCCATGCATACAAAAAGTTTCATGTTCTTATCTTCCATCCATGCCTGCCAAAAGTTGTATGTGTGTACAAGAGAATAAGAACTATAATAACGTTGAAGAAATCTAATAAATACTAGTAAAGAATTATTAATCAAATAAAATATAAAAATGAATTTAATTCTTCTTAATACCACTTAACTTTCTTACTTACTATTTAGCTTATGTCTATTCTGTTTTAACAATCTAAACATAATTGCTGGTTTATCCCTTAAAGGTAGATTAAATAAAAAAATTAGTAATAACAACAAATTTCTCTATTTCTCAGGTGATTTATTTTATACAATTTTATTTATTTATTTTTTAATTTAGGCCTTTCTATTAAGAATTTCAAATTCGCAGCTAAAACTTAAAATGTGATGATCTTTGGTAAAATTTCTCTTCAAGGGAAATGGACTTCCATTTCTCTTTCCTTTTTCTTCCATTTTTCTTTGTAGGAAGTAATTACAGAAGGATATTGGGTCAATAATGACTGATAAAGAATTTTGACATATCTTTGCACCTGAATTGTGAAAAATGAGAATGAGTTATACGAATGAAAAACGGAAATCATTAAAATCAGAGATGGTTTTTTTTTAAAACGGTAATGACCAAAACCGACTCATTTTTTTAACTTCCCTATAAATTATTAAAAAAATTCTAACATCATTCAATGGTGGAAAAATTACGATATAAATTACTCCTCTGACAATTAATTCTACTTAATTAATTACAGTTGGCAAGTCTGCTATTCGTATGAGTTTTAGAGTAAAAAAATCAAATGAATCTGTTCCAAAGAGCCTTATTCTATGCAGTTTATATGTTTTATTGATATAAAACGAAGAGAAAAGGTTTATTTTACAAAATTCAAATATTGACATCCAAGATTTTGATCTGCTTTTTAAGGTTTTTAAACAAAATTTTATGTTTAAATTTTAATAATGTTGCTTAAATCCGTGTGAATATTTTATATAATAATAACACCTTATATAATTTATATAATATTTTATATATTTTATGAAAGCATTTCAATTTATTTGAAAGGAATTTCAAATAAATTTAAAGGCTTTCATAAAAAAATAATTTTCATTTATTATTTACAAATTCAAAAGCATATTAATAATTATTTTTGCCCGACTCGTGGCTCAGTGGAAACGTGCGCCATTGGTGAGCATTAGGGCTGAGATTCAATCCACTGCGGCTTTGTTTTAGACACTGTTTCATAAAACGAGGAGACTCGATGTCGTTTGTGATGGTCAGCATCTTGCTTTGTTCGTCGGATTACCTGGTAGAAGTTTTCCGGGTTTTCTCCCATACGATATGCAAATGCGTTGTAGTTTACCATAAATGTCCTCCTTCTACAGCGATACGGAGCTAAGTGATACTTCTACCTTCGGGTTCTCCATCACGACAGAAGCTGCCCCTTTCCTTCCATCTATGAGTATATTACTCATAGAATGTCCATCCCACACTGCAGACACTGAGGATTAGACACAACAATAAAAAATGCCTCCTTTAATTATTTACATTTCTCATATCATTTAAATTACTTTCTTACATTATTAATTCTAAATACTACTTAGAGCTCCTGTTGTTGGTACTTCAACATCTTCTAATCTCCCGACTGTAAAGAGAATTAGATGTTATCCATCTAGAAAAATATAAATATTAAGAAGTTTTCGAACTCAAGGATTCCGAAAACACTGTAAAAAATCTGCTCTTTTAATTTCAATTAATCAATAACGAGTCTGTTTCTTTCCATTTCTACGCCATCGCCTATTTTCAAAATAAACTACACTGTAAAACACGAAACATAGTTCTTCCCAAAAAAAAAAATACTACAAAATCCATAGAATGATCTTAAAACAGAATAAAAATCAAAACGAAAAAATGAAATTTCTACAACTTAGAATTCTTTAAAAGCAAAAGTAAACATCTTTCTCGAAATACTTGCAGCTATCTCATAACTTTTCCTTCGCAACACCGATTGATTTAAAAAGCATTCTCGCGAAAATACTTCCCGCCGGCGGCTAAAATTTTGAAACTAAAATAAAAAAATTCTTTTTTTTTATTTACATTCCAAAATAATAACGAGGAAAATCATCCGTGCAAAACAAAGGATTTGAAAGTTTGAAGACTTCCTCCATTAAATCAATAGCACAAGAAAAGTACCGAAACCTTTGCCGCGTTTTTGCGATAAAATGGCTGCGAATAAATCGATGATCGCCCACGACTTTTCCAGTTTTCTGTCTCGCTCAGAAGTTTCTGACGTTCGGCGGCTTAGGAAGATAATGAATGGGAAAAAAGATTAAGCTTGATAGGCAGGAAAAATACTATTCATAATCCTTAATCGGCGACGAGTGATTATCTCTCAAAAGTATACCAGATTCTGTCTTAACAGATATCGCTATTGATAAATAGATTAAAATCCGAATATATGAAGCAAGTATACATATTTGACAAAAAGAGTTTTAAAAGAATATACTAGTTTTCCCAGCTATACGATGGAAATGTAAACCTGTTTAAAACCGGAAAAATCGATTATTAGTTAGATATACGCGACGCAAAGTTATTTTGAAAGAAAGAAGTAATGTTTAATAGCTTCAGGAATTTTTTCACCTTGTAGTGTGCAGGTTGGGCAACCGGTTTTTTTTTTTTAATTGGGTGGAGGACTGAGTCCTATTGACCATATCTCTGTGAGCTGTCCAAAGTGGGCTGCACTGACGAACGTTGTTACTCATTTAGCACTACACAGGGGGTGCATGTGTTTGAAGATATCCTACGGACGTAAGTAATACTACCACCACAACACTCTACGATCATCTTAAACCGGGATATACGGCTTAAAGTGGATTGCGAACCACTTCAAACATCCATGTCACCGCCGAACCCGAAATCTGTGGTAGCATTAGGAACTGCGAAACATTAGTTCTGAGGTTTAATCCACTGGAGGCTTTGTTGTAGACACTGTTTTAAAAACGAGGAGTCTCGATGACGTTTGGGATGTTCAGCATCTCGCCTCGTTAGTCGGACTGGAATATCTGGTGGGAGATTTCCGGGTTTTCTCCCATATACGGGGTAGTTCAATTCCCTCTAAAAGTTCTCCAGGAATGCACTGCCCTCCTTCTTCAGCGACACGGAGCCAAGTCAAACTTCTACCTTCGGGTGCTCCATCACAACAAAAGCTGCCCTTTTCCCTCAATCCATGAGTAGATTACTAATAAAATAGCGCGGCACTATGGATTCGACACAACAACAAAAATAATTCTTTTTTTTTTTAATTAAATTACTTTATTTAATAATTCTAAATATTACTTATATCTTTTGCTGTTGGTTTCTTCAACATCTTCGAATCTACTGTCCGTAAGCAGATTCAGTTGTTTAAATCTATAAAAATATATATATAATTGGGCCTTCAAACTCAAGGATCCTGAAAACACAGTAAAAACACTGTTCTTTTTATTTCAATTAATCAATAACAAGTTTGTTTTTGCCATTTCTACGCCATAGCCTATTTTCAAAATAAACTGCACTGTAAAACGCAAAACATAATTCTTAAAAAAAAATATATACGACAAAATCCATAGAATGATCTTAAAATAGAATAAAAATAAAAATGAAAAAAAGAAATTTCTACAGCTTTTCTTTAAAAGTAAAGTAAACATCTTTCTCGAAATACTTGCAGCTCTCTTATAACTTTTCCTTCGCAACACCGATTGATTTAAAAAGCATTCTCGCGAAAATACTTCCCGCCGGCGGCTAAAATTTTGAAACTAAAAAAAAAAAAATTTTTTTTTTATTTACATTCCAAAATAATAACGAGGAAAATCATCCGTGCAAAACAAAGGATTTGAAAGTTTGAAGACTTCCTCCATTAAATCAATAGCACAAGAAAAGTACCGAAACCTTTGTCGCTTTTTTTGCGATAAAATGGCTGCGAATAAATCGATGATCGCCCACGACTTTTCCAGGTTTCTGTCTCGCTCAGAAGTTTCTGACGTTCGCGGCTTAGGAAGAAAATGAATGGGAAAAAACGATTAAGCTTGATACGCAGGAAAAATGCTATTCATAATCCTTAATCGGCGACGAGTGATTATCTCCCGAAAGGTATACCATATTTTGTTCTATATCTATTGCTAAAGAGATAAAAGTCCGAATATATGAAACAAGTATACAGTTTTGACAAAAAGAGTTTTAAAACTGTATACTAGTTTTCCCAGCTATACGATTGGAAAGGTAAACCTGTTTAAAACCGGAAAAATAGATTATTAGTTTGATATACGCGATGCAAATTAATTTTTAAAGAAAGAATAAATGTTTAATATTTTGAAGAATTTTCTCAACTTATAGTGTGCAGTTTAGGCAACCAGCTTGTTTTTTTTAATTGGGTCGAGGTCTAAAGTCATGTTGAACATGTCCCTGTGAACAGTCCAAAGTGGGCTGCCCCAACGAACGTTGTTACTCATTCAGCACTACCCAGGGGGTACATGTAATTAGAAGATATCCTACGGACGTGATTAACACTACCCCTACAACACTCTACGATCACATTAGACCGAGATATAAGGATTAAAATAGATTCTGAACCACTACAAACAGCCATGGCATCGCCGAACCCGAAATTTGGTGTAGCATTAGGAAGTGCGAAACATTAGTTCTGAGGTTTAATCCGCTGGAGGCTTTGTTGTAGACACTGTTTTAAAAAACAAGGAGACTAGATGGCGTTTCTGATTTCAGCATCTTGCCCGTTATTCGGACTATCTGGTGGGAGGTTTCCAGGTTTTCTCCCATATTCGGGGTAGTTCAGTTCCTCTAGAAGTCCTGCCGTAATGTACTGCCCTCCTTCTTCAGCGACACGCAGCCAAGTCAGACTTCTACTTACAGGTGCTCCACCCCAACAGAAGCTGCCCTTTTCCCTCCATCCATAAGTATATTACTCATAAAATATCCATACCGCACTGCAGAACACTAAGGATTTGACACAACAACAAAAACAATGCCTTCTTTAATTATTTACAACTCTTTTGATATTTAAATTATTTTCTTACAGTATTTATTAGTTCTAAATACTACTCATAGTTGTTATTGTTGGTCTCTTCAAAATCTAATCTATGCAGGAATTATGCCTGTAAACAGAATCAGATGTTATTCATCTAGAAAAATATATAAATAGAACTTCAAACTCAAGGAATCTGAAAACGCTGAAAAAGCACTGTTCTTTTAATTTCAATTAATCAATAACAAGTCTGTTTCTTTCCATTTCTACGCCATAGCCTATTTTCAAAATAAACTGCACTGTGAAACGCAAAACAAAGTTCTTTCAAAAAAAAAAACATGCGACGAAATCCTTAGAATGATCTTAAAATAGAATAAAAATCAAAATGAAAAAAGAAATTTCTACAATTTAAAATTCTTTAAAAGCAAAGTAAACATCTTTCTCGAAATACTTGCAGCTATCTCATAACTTTTTCTTTGCAACACCGATTGATTTAAAAAGCATTCTCGCGAAGATAGTTTCCGCCGGCGGCTAAAATTTTGAAACTAAAATAAAAAATTCTTTTTTTTTTATTTACATTCCAAAATAATAACGAGGAAAATCATCCGTGCAAAACAAAGGATTTGAAAGTTTGAAGACTTCCTCCATTAAATCAATAGCACGAGAAAAGTATCGAAACCTTTGTCGCTTTTTTGCGATAAAATGGCTGCGAATAAATCGATGATCGCCCACGACTTTTCCAGTTTTCTGTCTCGCTCAGAAGTTTCTGACGTTCGCGGCTTAGGAAGATAATGAATGGGAAAATACGATTATGTTTGATACGCAGGAAAAATGCTGTTCATAATCCTTAATCGGCAACGAGGGATTATCTCGAGAAAGGTATACCATATTTTGCTCTATCTCTATTGCTAAAGAGATAAAAGTCCGAATATATGAAACAAGTATACAGATTTGACAAAAAGAATTTCAAAAGGGTTTAGTTTTTCCAGCTGTGCGGGGGAAAGGTAAACCTGCTTAAAACCGGAAAAATCGATTATTAGTTAGATATACGCGACGCAAAGTAATTTTGAAAGAAAGATGAAATGTTTAATAACTTGAGGGAAGCGAGTAACACTACCTCTACAACGCTCTACGATCATATTAAATCGGGACCTACGGTTTAAAGTGAATTCCGAACCTCGACAAACATCCATGATACCGCCGAACCCGAAATCTGTGATAGCATTAGGAAGTGCGAAGCATTAGTTCTGAGGTTTAATCCGCTGGAGGCTTTGTTGTAGACACTGTTTTAAAAAACAAGGAGGCTCGATGGCGTTTGTGATGTTCAGAATCTTGTCCCGTTAGTCGGACTATCTGGCGGGAGTTTTCCGGGTTTTCTTCTATATTCTGGAAAATTCAGTTCCCCTAGAATTCCTCCTAAGTTATCCATATTTAAATACTTATTTTTATTCACTTTGTAAAGAACTTAA
>BPLQ01003593.1:0-34599 GCA_021605075.1 Caerostris darwini
ATAAATGCCATTTCCTTACAATTTTTTTAAACGACCAAGAAAAAAAAATGTCTAGACAATTTAATTTTTAATACCGTGTTTTAAAATGAAAGAACTTATCTTGAGTTTCTATTTACCTTCCAAAATAATTACTTAATTGTCCTTTTAACTCCACAAAAAATATGCAACATTTTTTTTTAAAACTTACTTGTGTGCTCGATAAATTACCTTTAATTGTTTGTCTCAATAAAACATGACGGAGACTAAAAACCCCTAAATGCTCATAATATCTTTCATCTGCAAGAAATTTTAACAAATAAATGCGAACGTTTAACAATTTGTTTAACTTCCTTTTTTTCTTTTTTTTCGGAAGTAAAAATCAAGGGAATATTTTTTTTTTTTTTTTTCATTTTTTTCATGTTCAACGAAGTATTTTATTTTATTTATTGTATCCAAGGGAAATTAAATCCTTTTAATATGCACAATAAAAAAAATATTATTAAAGTTTATAATTGTTATTTTTATTTCTTTATTTTTTGCGTTCACTCATACTTTTCTCAAAACATCATGCAAGTAATTTAAACATTAGAAACTCGTGTGTTTATTCAAATAAAAATAATGTAAGAAATTGGAGTGAAAAATTTATGTTTTCTTTATGCACTATTTCGTATATAAAAGCAATAAAAAGCTAAATTTTTCTTATCATCATTGATTAAAAAAAATGTTTTAAAATCTTATTAAATACTTTAATTTGTATAAATAATAAACTAACACATTTATGCTCAAATTAGTATAACTCGTTTAGAATTAATGTGGTTAGATAGTGTTAGCTGTTAATGGTTAGATGGTGTTAGTAATGTTAATGCGGTAAGATCGCGTTTTGGTCTCGGAACTTATGCGCTATTCGCATATAAAATCAATAAAAAACTAAATTTCCCATATCAACATTTATTAAAAAGTGTTTTAAAATTTATTAAATTCTGTATTTTATATAACCAATAAACTAACTTATCTATGTGCAAATTAGAATGGATATAAAATTAATGCCTTTAAATGATATTAGTGGTGTTAATGCGGTTCGATAGCTTTTTGGCTTCGGAACTTTATGTACTATTAATATATATTTTTTTCTTTCTAATGCAGCTGGCAAACACTTAAACAGCTTGGATGCCTTAAGGCAAATGCTGCACAGACGTTACACACTTTTCATTACCCAGGGGGCGCGTGTAACTTGAAGATAAGCCATGGACGTGGAGTAACTATGCCCCCGCAATGCTGTACGATCCTATTAGGACCTACGGTTTAAAGTGGATTCTGAACCACTACAAACACCCATGGCACCGCCGGGATTCGAACCCGATACCTGTGGTACCGAGCGCCAGAGCCCTAGCTACGGCCATTCAGGCCCTCCTACTAGTATATAAAACCAACAGAAAACTAAATTTCCTGTATCATCATTTATTTAAAAAAATGTTTTAAAATTTGTTAAATTCTGTATTTTGCATAAAGAGAGGCTAAAATATTTATGCGCAAATTAGAGTAGTTATATAATTAATGTGGTTAGATGGTGTTTGTGGTTTTAATGCTTTTAATGGCATTTCGGTCTTGGAACTGAGACAGTTCGTCATTTTTTATTATTGTTATTGTATTTTATAGCATCGCATTATTTTATAGCACATCTATAATATTGTATAATTTTTACCACAAATAACCCAAAGACATGTACGAAAAAAAAAACATTGCTTTTTGGATTTTTTTAGAGATAATCCTCAAGTATTTACCAATAGTATGGGAGAAAACCAACAAAACTCCCATCAGGCAGCCTGGCCGGGATTCGAACCCGACACCTATGGCACAGAGCACCATAGCGCTAGCCACTCTGCCATCAGGCCCACCGTTTTTCCCCGAAGTAAATATGCACGTATCGAAAAACACAATAGAATGTTTATATATTTTTAATGACTTCATTTACTTTGGAACAAAATTAAAAGAAATAACATTTTTTTTTTTCAATTTGGTTTGTTTTCTGAGATCTCAAAATATATGTATTTATCAAGCATCAAATAGCATTTTTCCCCAAAAGACTACACTGAAGAAACTTTCTATACAGAGAAAAAAAAAATTAATACTTTTTTTGTTGTTGTTTACAAGCGATGCGTAGCAATTTCCAGAAATATTAAAGCAAGGAAACCTGATATTTTCTTCAATATATTCCGAAAAAATGTACGAAGCTTCGTATTTTTAAAAGAAAATTATTGCCTTTCAAAATTCTTCCGCAATTTTTATTTTTCTCTTTTACAGCAAATTGAGCTAACCAGAAAAAGAAAAATTTATTCTACGTGAAGCAAAATGCTACCCTTCCAAAACAACTACAAACTACTGCAGCTACTTAAAATGCTACTTTCCAAACAACTCTCTTAAAATTTTAGCATTTGATGAGAATTTTTGAAAATTTTAAAAGTTTAATAATATTTTTATTTTTTATTTTAAGTAATTAGAAAATGTTTTGCTGATGCCTAAGAAAATATTTATAATTTTTATTTGAAAATATTGATTGGCTTTTAATTTTATTTATATGAAAAATAAATATTTCGTATTTTGAGGAATATTTAAAAAAAAAAATATCATCTAATAATCCTGTTTAAATTGTATTTCATCAAATAATTACTAAACGCCTATTTCACTTGGACAATGCATTTTGTTTCAAAATTTAATTTTCAAAATATTGTAAAAATGTATTGTAAAATAAGTATTGTCGTGACAATTTTCAAAAAAATAAATATTCTTTACACTTTAATATTTTTATTAAAAATTAATTATCCTTTACAATTTAATATTCTTATTAAAGTTAATTATTCTTATTAAAAATCAATTATACTTATTAAAAATTAATTATTCTTATTAAAAATCAATTATCCTTATTAAAAATTAATTATTCTTATTAAAAATTAATTATTCTTTACAATTTAATATTCTTATTAAAATTACTTATTCTTTACAATTCCTTACAAATGTTCTTTACAATTTAATATTCTTTACAAATACTCTTTACAATGTTAATATACAGTGATAATAATAATGATCGTGTCTACGTGATTCAGAATCTACTTCATAATGGACAAAGTTATCATTATATTAACTAATGTTGTCGATATGGCCATTTTGTACTCGCACTCCTATTGGTGGTACTTAAAGACGTACTTATCTTCCACCACATTGGAAATACACTCAAGAGCCAAAACATTATGACCACCCCCACATTTTGCAATGAACTCGCCTGGATGACGGGGAAGGCACGTGATCAGGTGGAAGTGGTATTTAACTGCTGTTGGAGAGTCTGCAGAATCATTCTTTCACTTACTTCTGTGTGTGCTGGTGCCAAAGGTAGGCCAACTCGTTATTGACAGGTGGTCATAATGTTTTGGCTCTTGAGTGTATTTCCTGACCAATCAATTTATCGTAACTATACCTAGATTCAGTGGTGTAACAATACCATCTATGGCTCGTGGTAAATTTTTTGAATGAGGGTCCTTTAATACAAAGTATCATCGTTGTTTTTGTTTTTTTAATAAATTACTAAGTAAAGGTGCATTAGGTTTGCAATGCAATAAGTAATTTATTAAGAAAAATTGTAAATTGGTTTGCAATGTAATTAATTTACAATGTAATTAGTTTGCAAGTAAATTGTTTTGCAATACAATTAGTAATTTATTAAAAAAAAAGTAGTGCATTACGTTTGCCTTTCCTACGTGAAGGTGCATTAGATTTGCTTTTCATACGTAAAGGTGCATTAGGTTTGCCTTTCCAACGTATAGGTGCATTAGCTTGAAGTGTAACGTAAAAGTGCATTAGGTTTGCAATGCCATGTGTTGTCTTATTTTAGGTAAATTCTTATTTTTATTCTTGAAACGCCATCTTTTTTTTTCAATTCCTTCTATTAGCTCACACCCTTCCTATATATATCTTGTTCAAATTTTCAATCGTTTATAAAATACTTTTTTATCCATCCACTCAAGTTCAAACACATTTTTTTGATTTAAGTTGCATATATCTACCAATAGATGGAGTCAGATAAACTTTAAAAAATGAATGAACATTATTTATAAAGGACCTTCTGCAATATAGTGAAAAAAAAAAGTAGGAATATACTTTATTTTTTATTTGTTAAATTACTTGTTCGTTTTTCACTCCCACTAAGACATTTTATATTACTAGGCATGTTACTATCTGATTTCCACAATCAACTAATTAATTTTATGACTGATCGCGGATCCGATGAGACAAAACGTAAGATTATAAGAATTTGGTTTGGTTTGTCGCTCTACGGTCATCTTGTGCACACTTTAGGCTAAACAAACCGGAAACTACAGTTTAAAGTGGATTCGGAATCACTACAAACATCCGGGACTCGAACCCGAACCCTGCGGTACCGAGCGCCAGAACGCTAGCCACTCGGAAGATAATAGTGACGCATGGAGAATCCGCGAAACATGGACTTCCCCGCTTTCTGGAAGTCTCGGACTTGTCAGTGGGGATTCCCACTTTAATTTTGTATATACCTATTCAAGAATCAGAGGAATTTCATAAAACTTGAATTTGAAAAAGTCAAATTTTCACATCGGGGCAGCGGGAATTCCCATTTTTTTATATTGTAAGTACTTATTCACGAACTATAAATCGGGGAATAATCCCTAGCATCGCGATTTGTTTTACTATTACTAGCAGATGCGACATATTTTTCATACAAATGAATATATTCAAAATCTTCACACACGTTTTCTTTAATTTGTCACTTTAGTAACTTAAATTTATTAACTACAGAATAACTAAATTTTACTTTATCTTGAAATAATAAATATCAGGCCGTTCCTGTACCTATAATCTCTCTGCTCTGATGTGGCAATTTGCCCGTCTTGCTACCCTATTGTTACGCCACTGCCTAAAACTTACAAATAAAGTGTCAATGCATTAGTTCCAATTGCATACTTAACCGAAGTTCAACATTTAGTAAAACAACATTGTATTTGACAGAATACATCCTTCTTAGGGAATTACAATTATTATTAATTGTTTTGATAATTTTCTACCTTTTTATTAATTTTCAACGTAAATCGGCAAATTGTAAATTTTAAATCAGATATATCACCAAGATTTTTTATTCTCAAAATCATTAGCATTACTAGGTATAAGGAAAAACCTTGATCAATAATTAATATTAAAAATGTTCACCTTGTTTATAAAAATATTAACATTATTTATTTTTTTAATTTTATGCTATATCATTGAAACATAAATTTTTCAGACACAGTATATTCATTAATATTTTGAAACATTAGTTCATCAGCTTTAATAATTTACAATCTTTAAATATTTACTCGTTCCGTAAAATGCTTAATTAAATCTACTCCATTCAGTTCAGTTCTCAGTGTGGATAACTTCTGCACAGTTACAATTCAGCGCTTAAATCTAAATATAAATAATGATGTTTTCCCACAGAAAGGACGCTTTCCCATGCTTTCAGATATTGAGAAAGACCATGCCAAGGCCAGGATCGTTTATCAAGCCTGCGTCAGAAAGAATGAGTGTTTCAACAGCGATTAACGGATCATTACCATAACAATAATGCTTCAGGAAGTACTTAAGGAGGAGCAATACGAGCATGAAATCTTTCCCAAAACATGAGCGGAGATTACATCAACCACAAAATCTTTTGTTTACAGCGAAGCGAGGAAAGCAATGAAAAATACTCCGGTAAATCGAGAAAAATGGTTTGGCATAAATCGTACGCATGGCGGAACAACGGAATTGCAACTTTGCAAATTTTATTATAATGAAGATTAAATACATTTCCTGGCTTCCTAAAAAGTTGGAAGACAATTAGAAATTTATTTAATTATAAACGTTCTTCATGTAAGAGCTGCAACCGCTAAAGTACCTCTAGACAAAAATAAATAAGTGGAAGATGAAAATTAAGTACATTTTAAGTGTAGTTTTTTCCCTCGGTCATTAAGTTTCGTAATCAAATTAAGCGGTCTATAACTTCTTAAGAATGGTAATTATTGAAGTTCTTCAAGTATTCTATCATATTTTACTAAATAAATATGACATATTCGCACCAAAAATGTTTTGTTTAATATTATTATAATCACATAATAATATAAATCATATATTTTTTTTTTGGAGCCAATATGTCATAGTGGATATAATGCTAAAATACTATAATGCTTAATGAAATACACAGTTTACAATGCTTAATGAAAAAACAGTACTTTATTTATTCTAAGTAATGTAAATAATTTCTTACATTGTTTTAAACCTGAAGAACAGTGTCTTCTTTGGCTCAACAGACCCATAGTGGGGCAAGGCCAAAAAGCTGATTACGAAACATACGATGTATCTTTTTACGGAATAGGTTAATCAGTCTAACCCCCGACGCCCTGCAGTCATATTAGACCAACGACTTTGGTTTAAAGTTGACTCCAAACCATTATTAACATCCATGGCACTTGTCGGGACTAGAAGCCGAAACCTGTGCCCTGAGGTTCGTGACCGCTAATCATTCAGCCATATCTACCCTTTAGAAAACCCACATTCCTTTCGACCGATTACTTCATTATCATCAAATACGTTGGAATCTGACAGCCGCGTGGATATTAATCTTGCGTTCGGTACCACAGGTTTCGGGCTCGAATCTAGGTGGTGCCATAGATGTTTGCAGTGGTTTGAAATTCACTTTAAGCCATAGGTCCCTGTATCATATGACCGTAGAGCGTCACAGAGACAATCAAACATCTCCCTCACATCCTTCCCAAACTATAAAAGGACAACTCAACTGTAGGCACAATTGTATGATGTGGTGTAGTATTAGAGAATACGTTAGCTTTATTATTAGTTGATTTGATAAATTTCTATCATCGTAGTAATTTTCAAATTAAATAAGTAATTTTTAATTTTTAAATCGAATAAATCACCCAGATTTTTTAACAAAAACATATCATCGCTCATTGAAACCTAACCGTTTCACACATAGTACATTCATTAATATTATGAAACATTAGTTGCAACAGCTTTAATAAGTTACAATCTTTAGCTATTTACTCATTCCGTAAAATGCTTAATTAAAACTCTCCCATGAACAAGAAAACAGAGTTCTCAGCGTGGATAACTTCTGCACAGTTTAAATTCAGCGCTTAAATCTAGATGTAAATAATGATGTTTCCCCATAGAAAGGGCGCTTTCCCTTGCATTCAGACATTGAGAAAGACCATGCCAAGGCCAGGATCGTTCATAACGTCTGCGTCAGAAAGAATGAGTGTTTCAGCGGTGATTAACGGATCATTACCATAATAATGCTCCTGGAAGTACTTAAAGAGGTGCGATACGAACATAAAATATTTCGCAAAACATGAGCGGAGATCACATCAACCACAAAAACTTTTGTTTAAACAAAGGGTGGAAAGCAATGGAAAATACTCTGGTAAATCGAGAAAAATGGTTTTACATAAATTTTATGTACAGCGGAACAACAAAACGCGGATTATGTTTCGCCGCTTGGCACGATTAATTCTGCCAAAAAATTGGCGATCGTTGCAAGTTAGATGTTGTTGTGCCTGTCTTTGCAAATTTATTATAATGAAGATTAAATGCTCTTGCCTTGCTTCCTAAAAGGCTGTAAGACAAGGAGAAATTTATTGAATTATAAGCGTTCTACGTTTAAGAGATGCAACCACTAAAGTACCTCAAGACAGAAATAAATAAGTGGAGGAGAAAATTAAATGCATTTTAAGTGTAATTTTTTTTCTCGGTCATTAAGTTTCGTAAACAAATTACGCCGTGTATAGCTTCTTAAGGTTGCTAATTATTGAAGTTCTTCAAGTATTCTAACAAATTTTACTAAATAAATATTGCATGCTCTCTCCAAAATGAATAAAAAAGGTTTGTTTGATATTATTATGTTTATATCATACTAAAGTGTAATAATGCTTAATGAAATAGAATATAATGGTTGATAAAATACAGTACTTTACAAGGCTTAATGAAACACAGCATTTTCTAATGTTTAATGATATACAGCTTACAATGTTTAATGGAATACAACTCAACGCTTAATGAATTACGTTACTTTCTTTATTCTAAGTAATGAAAAGATTTTTAAAAATTTTTAAGCCTGAAGGACAGTGTCTCCTTCTTCATTGGCCCAACAGCCCCATAGTGGGCCAATGCCTACGAGCATATTACGACACATACGATGTTTTCTTTTTACGGGATATGTTTGTCAGTCCTACACCCAACAGTCTACAGTCATATTAGACCGAGACCTACGGTTCAAAGTGGACTTCAAACCATTAAAAACATCCATGGCACCGTCGAGACTTTAACCCGAAACATGTGGCATGAGATTCCAAACCGCTTGCCCCTTGGCCATCAGTCTACAATTTGGAACTAATGCTTAATTAAGGAAGTCTAACCTTCGACAGACTGCCTCAAACTTAGAGAACACGTTACCACTAATATTGATTGTTTTGAAAGTATCATTTTAGAAATTTTCAATTTAAATGGATAATTTGTTAGTATTTAATTCCATATTTCACCACGATCTTTTATCTAATTTATTAGCAAAACGCATACACTGGAAGTGTTGGTTTTGTATCTCCAATAGGATTTTTATCCGAAGCCTTCATTTAGAAAACCAACATTCATTTCGACAACCATCTCATTCTCAGACAAAGGAAAAGGTAGTGTATTTTTGGAGTGCCTGGGGATAGGAATTCCCCTATCTCCTTTTGCATAATTAGAGAAAACAAAATATTTAACTTTAAGATAGAAAACATAAGAGAGAAATTAAATGTATAAATGAATGAATATTAAATGTAACGAGTGTAAAAAGTGTAAATTAGAATGAGCCATAGCTCAGGAGTTTAAAAATAAGTGTATATTGTGGTAAAATAATTAAGAAAACAAAAATTGAAAATTTTAAAATCATTTGCACTTTGATGAATATTTAGGAGACTAGATTTAATTCCAGTCAGAAGAACTCAGGAGTGTGTGTGGTGGAAAGAAAAGGATAGCAGAGGACAAGAGTCAAAGTCGAGCCACAGATTTTCTACCTTTTAATAATTTCCAATGTAAATGGGTAATTTTGTAAATTTTAAATCAGATATATCCTCAAGATTTCTCATCAAAACATTAGCATCACTAATTATAACTTTGATCAATATTTCATATTAAAATGTTAATCTTATTCATAATTATAAAAATATTATTATTATTGCTATCTTATTTTTATTCTGTATCATTGAAACATATGCTTTTCAGACACATTTATGCTCTAAAATTATGTAACATTAGTTGTAATAGCATTAAAAAGTTAAATCTTTTAACTATTTACTCGTTGCGCAAAATGCTTAATTAAAACTCTCCCAATACCAAGAAAAGGGAGTTCTCATTGTGGCTAACTTCTCCGCAGTTTAAATCCAAGTCTTAAATCTAGATGTAAATAATGATGTTTTCCCACAGAAAGGACGCTTTCCCTTGCATTCAGACATTGAGAAAGACCATGCCGAGGCCAGGATCGTTCATCAAGCCTGCGTCAGAATGAATGAGTGTTTCAGCGGCGATTAACGGAGCATTAACATAATAATGCTTCAGAAAGTACTTAAAGAGGAGCAATACGTGTGTAAAATCTTTCCCAAAACATGAGCGGAGAGTACATCAACCACAAAATCTTTTGTTTACAGCGAAGCGAGGAAAGTAATGCAAAATACTCTGGTAAATCGAGAAAAATGGTTTGCATAAATTTTATGCACAGCGGAACACCAAAACACGGATTATGTTTCGCCGCTTGGAAAGATTAATTCTGCAAAAAAATTGACGATCGTTGTAAGTTAGATGTTGGTGTGCCTGTCTTTGCAAATTTTATTATAATGGAGATTAAGTGCTCTTGCCTTGCTTCCTAAAAAGCTGGAAAACAACGAGAAATTTATTGAATTATAAGCGTTCTCCATTTAAGAGATGCCACCACCCAAGTACCTCTAGGCAGGAATAAATAAGTGGAAGAGGAAAATTGAATACATTTTAAGTGTAATTTGAAGTGTAATGATTGAAGTACTTCAAGTATTATAACATATTTTACTAAATAAATGCGACATTTTCTAACAAGAAATCTTTTTTGTTTGATATTCTTATCTGGATATCTGTCTAAAATGTGCTAATCCTTAATGAAATACAATACAATTGTTAATGTAATACAGTACTTTACAATAATTAATGTAATACGGTACTTTACAATGCTGAATGAAATACAGTACTTTATTTATTCTAAGCAAAGAAAATAATTTCTTACATTGATTTAAACCTGAAGGACAGACTTCTTCTTTTTTCATTCTTGCAACAGCTCCGTAGTGGGTCAAGGCATACTGCCATGTTATGAAACATGTTTTTTTTTCTGTTTACGGTATAGAGTTGTCAGTCCAACGCTCTACTGTCATATTAAATTGAGCCCTATTTTTTAAAAACTACTACAAACCACTAGAAACATCCATGGCACCGTCGGGACTAGAAACAGAAACCTGTGGCCTGAGGTTCCAGAGTACTAATCACTCGGCCATCAGCATACCATTTAGAAAACTCCCATTCTTTTTGACAGACTACCTCATTCTCAGAGAACACATTACCATTAGTATTAATTGTTTTGATAGTTTTCTATCCTTTTAGTAATTTTCAATTTAAATGAATAATTTACATATTTTAAATCAGTTAGATCACCAACACTTTTTACCAAAAGCAATAGCATCACTAAGTACGAGTATGATTTTGAACAATATTTAATATTAAAACATTAACATTGTTTAATAAAAATATCGACCTCATTGATATCATATTTTTATGAATAATGTCGATCATGTATCATTGGAACCTAAGCTTTTCAGCCACAGTATATGCATTAATATTATAAAAAATTAGTTGCAACAACTTTAATAAGTTACAGTGTTTAACTATTTGCGTTCCGTAAAATGCTTAATTAAAACTCTCCTAATACCAAGAAAAGGGAGTTCTCATTGTGGCTAACTTTTGCACAGTTTAAATTCAGCGCTTAAATCTAGATGTAAATAATGATGTTTTCCCACAGAAAGGACGCTTTCCCATGATTTCAGACATTGAGAAAGACCATGCCAAGGCTAGTATTGTTCATCAAGCCTCCGTCAGAAAGAATGAGTGTTCCAGCGGCGATTAACGGATCATTACCATAATAATGCTTCTGGAAGTACTTAAAGAGCAGCAATATGAGTATAAAATCTTTCTCAAAACATGAGCGGAGCAAAACGTCAACGCATATTTTTTTGTTTACAGCGAAGCAAGGAAAGCAATGAAAAATACTCTGGTAAATCGAGAAAAATGGTTTGGCATAAATTTTATGCACAGCGGAGCAATAGAAGGCAGATTATGTTTCGCCGCTTGGCCCGATTAATTCAGCCAAAAAGTTGGCGATCGTTGCAAGTTAGATGTTGTTGTGCCTGTCTTTGCAAATTTTTTTATAATGAAGATTAAATGCCCTTCCTTGTTTCCCAAAAAGTTAGAAGACAACGAGAAATTTATTGAATTATAAGCGTCCTTCATTCAAAAGATGCAACCACTAAAGTACCTCTAGACAGAAATAAATAAGCGGAAGATTAAAATAAATGCATTTTAAGTGTAATTTTTTCCTCGGTCGATACGTTTTGTAAACAAATTACGCGGTGTATAACTTCTTAAGAATGATTTAATTTATTAAATTATTCTGACATATTTTGCTAAATAAATATGACATGTTCTTAAAATATCCATGTTCATAAAAATACCCAACATGTTTTTTTTTTGGAGACACCAAAAAATATTTGTTGAATATTTTTATGTGGATATCCTTCCGCGATACGACAATGCTTAATGAAATACAGTACTTCACAATGCATAAGGAAATACAATACTTAAAAATACTTATTGAAATACAATACTACTAATTAATCTAACTAATTAAATACTTTCATACATTTTTTTAAACCTGAAGAACAATGTTTTTTTGTACATTAGCCCAACATTCCCATACTGGGCCAAGATCGTCTGCCTAGGCAGATTCCGCATATTAAGGTGGTTCCTTTTTACTGGATAGGATATTAAGCCTGCAGTCATAATAGCTCTGAGCCTATTGTTTAAAATAGACTCTGAACCACTACAGACATCCATGGCACCGCCGAGATTAGAAATCTGTGGCACGAGGGCCCAGAGCACTAGTCATTCGGTAATAAGTTTACCATTTAGGAAAACCACATCACTTTCGAGAGATTGCCTCGTTCTTAGAGAACATGTTACCTTTATTATTGATTGCTTTAATAATTTTCTACCATTTTAATAATTATCAAATTAAATTTGTAATTTTAAATTTTAAATAAGATTATCACCAAGCTTTTTCATCGAAAACTTTGACATTACTAAGTATAAAGAACAACATTGATCAATATTTAATTTTAAAATGCTCAACTTACAAAAATATTCACATGATTTATATTTTATTTTTATTCTATATAATTGAAACATAAGCTTTTCAGACAAGGCATATTTATTAATATTATGAAACGTTAGTTTCAGCAGCGTTAATAAGTTACAATCTTTAACTATTTGCTCGTTCCGTAAAATGCATAATTAAAACTCACCCATTACCAAGATAAGGATGTTCTCTGTGAGGATAACTTCTGCAGAGTTTAAATTCAGCGCTTAAATCTGGATGAAAATAATGATGTTTTCCCACAGAAAGGACGCTTTCCCATGCTTTCAGACATTGAGAAAGACCACGCCAAGGCTAGGTTCGTTCATCAAGCCTGCGTCAGAAAGAATGGGTGTTTCAGCGGCGATTAACGGATCATTACCATAATAACGCTTCTGGAAGTACTTAAAGAGGAGCAATACGAGCATAAAATCTTCCCAAAACATGAGCGGAGATCACATCAACCACAAAATCTTTTGTTTACAGCGAAGGGAGGAAAACAATGAAAAATACTCTGGTAAATCGAGAAAAATGGTTTGCATAAATTTCATGCACAGCGGAACAACAGAACGGGGATTATGTTTCGCCGCTTGGCACGATTAATTCAGCCAAAAAATTGGCGATCGTTGCAAGTTAGATGTTGTTGTGCCTGTCTTTGCAAATTTTATTATAATGAAGATTAAAAGCTTTTCCCTGCTGCGTAAAAAGTTGAAAGACAACGAGAAATTTATTGAATTATAAACGTCCTTCATTTAAAGTATGCAACTGCTAAAGTACCTCTAGACAGGAATAATTAAGTAGGAGAGGAAAATTAAATACATTTTAAGTGTAACTTTTTTTCCTCGGTCATTAAGTTTTGTAAACAAATTATTCGGTGTATAACTTCTTAAGAACGCCAATGATTTAAATTCTTCAAGTATTCTAATATATTTTACTGAATAAATATAGCATGTTGTCTTCAAAATAAATAATAAAATATTTGTTTTTTATTATTAGGTGTATATCACGCTAAAATTTGATAACGTTATAAAATACGATTCAATGGTTATTGAAATACAGTATTTTACAAAGTTTAATGAAATACAGTACTTTACAAAGCATAATGGAATATACTATGTTTTAAACTTGAAGAACAGTTTCTTTTTCCTCTTCATTGGCGCTACAGCCCCATAGTGGGCCAAACCCTACTACTAGATTACGAAATATGCGATGTTTTCTTTTTACTTGATAGGGTTTTCAGTCCTACACCCAACACTATACAGTCATATTATGCAGGGACCTACTGTTTAAAATGAACTCCACACCACCATAAACATACTTGGTACCTTCAGGAATCGAACCCGAAACCTGTGGCCCAATGCCTCAGACCTCTAGACTCCCGACCATCATTCTACCATTTTGAAAACATACAGTCGTTTAAACAGATTACGTTATTATCAGAGAAAACATTAACATTATTATTATTTATTATTTTGATAATTTTCTACCATTTTATTAATTTTCAACGTAAATGGGTAAGTTGTAATTTTTAAATCAGATATATAACCAAATTTTTTCCTTATCAAAATATTAGCGTCACTAAGTTCAAAGATTAATTTAACCACAATTTAATATTAGAATGAATAATATAAATTTCATAATGTGTATTAAAAAAGGTCAACTTTATTGATATCTTATTTCTATGCTATATCATTGAAACATTAAACTTTTCAGACTTTCTTTAACTGTAATCATTATTTTTACGAAGCATTAGTTCCAGCAGCTTTAATAAGTTACAGTCCTTAACTATTTGCTTTCCTTAAAATGCTTAATTAAAATTCTCCCATGACCAAGATATGGGAGTTCTCAGTGTGGTTAACTTCTGCACAGTTTAAATTCCGCGCTTAAATCTGGATGTAAATAATGATGTTTTCCCACAGAAAGGGCACTTTCCTTTGCTTTCAGACATTGAGAAAGACCATTCCGAGGCTAGTATCGTTCATCAAGCCTGCGTCAGAAAGAATGAGTGTTTCAGCGGCGATTAACGGATCATTACCATAATACAGCTTCTGGAAATACTTAAAGAGGAGCAACACGAGTATAAAATCTTTCCCAAAACATGAACGGAGATCACATCAACCACAAAATCTTTTGTTTACAGCTAAGCAAGGAAAGCAATGAAAAATACTCTGGTAAATCGAGAAAAATGGTTTGCATAAATTTCATGCACAGCAAAACAACAGAACACGGATTATGTTTCGCTGCTTGGCATGATTAATTCAGCCAAAAATTTGGCGATCGTTGCAAGTCAGATGTTTTTGTGCCTGTCTTTGCAAATTTTATTATAATGAAGATTAAATGTTCTTCCTTGCATCCTAAAACGTTGGAAGACAAGCGACAAATTTATTGAATTATAAGCGTACTTCAATTAAAAGATACAACCACTAAAATACCTCAAGACAGAAATAAATAAGTGGAAGAGAAAAATTAAATGCATTTTAAGTGTTATTTTGTTCTTTGGTCACTAAGTTTTGTAAACTAATTGCGCTCTGTATAACTCCTTAAATATGCTGATGATCGAAGTACTTCAAGTATTTTAACATATTTTACTAAATAAATACGATATTTTCTCTTCAAAAAATATTTGTTTGATATTATTATGGGGATATCATGCCAAAATGCTTAATAAAATACAGTACTTTACAATGCTTAATGAAATAATACTTTACAATGCTTAATGAAATAATGCTTTACAATGCTTAATGATATATAATGCTTTGCATCGGTTAATGAAATACAATACTTTTCAATGCTTAGTGAAATACAATACTTTGTATCGGCTAATGAAATACAATACTCTGCATCGGCTAATGAAATACAATACTTTTTAATGCTTAACGAAATACAATACTTTACAATGGCTAATGAAATACTATACAGTACTTCACATTGCTTAATGAACTACAGTACTTTATTTATTCTAAGTAATGAAAATAATTTCATACATTGTTTCTAAACTGAAGAACAGTTAAAAACAATGTATGACATTATTTTCATTACTTAGAATAAATAAAGAAAATAAATCAAAAATTGAAAAATGTTAGTACTTTTATTCTTGGCAACATTAATTTATAATAGAAATCGATAAATATTTTACAATAATACTATGACCAAATAGATATATTTTAAATATCACAGTACTATACAAAAAATGCAACTCTTTAAATATTTTCTCTGTAATTATTTAGTTGCTGTATTTTACGATAACAAGGCAACTTTTAAAAAAATATTGAGGTACTTTATTTTTGAGAAGATTTTACAATTTTTATGAATTATATCGATATATCTAAAAATCCATTGTTATTTATCTTGTTATGGTTAATTCTACCTTAATTATTTTTATTTTAATTCTAGAATTATTAATTTTTTTTTATGTTAAAAGAACATACATTGTCTTACTACATAAGTAAAATAATGTATGCTCTTTTAGTTACCATATTTACCATAATTTTGTGAAATGTTAATATTAGAGCTAATTGTAAATTATGATTTACACTCATAAATTATAGTACTATAATAGTAAATTATAATTATAAATCATAGAACAAAATAAATACTAACTGTAAATTAAAATTAGATTGTAATTTAGTGGTTCATAAAATTGTTAGACTATTTTTAAAGCCATTTTTCACTTTATAAACCATTTCATATAAAATTATTTTTTTATGAAACATATTTAACATTTATTGTAAAAAAAAAATTGATGAACATCCAAAAAAATACCTATACAAATAATAAATAAACGAAAGAAAAACCAATTTTCTAATATGTGTACATAAAAATATCCAAAATTAAAGTTAAAAAATACATTTAATTTTGTTATATTTCGCTGTGACTTTTACTAGTATCTTAAACATTTATGATGTATACAATTCGAAGAGCATAAAACAAGGAGTTTTTAAATGGTCCCAAAAACATTTCATAAGAAAGTGTAAAAGTGACAGTTTTGCATTTATAAAAAGTTTGTCAATACAATGGTGTTTCTACCAAAAGAGACGTAATTTCACTTAAAATAAATCCTCGTAATCGATTTAGATGAAGGAGAGCGATAGGGAAGCTTAAAGTTGGCAACTTTAAGCTTTCTGATCCTTTAATGGTGGTTACGACTAGTGATGTTAAGACTGTGATGTTAAAGGTTGTGACACCTATTTCAAACAAAGTCGGTACTATATATTGGATGTACTGCCAAGATTTCATAAGAGTCGCGAATCTTCGAAAGATTGATAAGGGAGATTAATTGAGAGATAAAGGCTATATAACTGATTGAGGACCAAACTGTTGTATTCAGTACAAAATTTCTAAGAAAACTATATGCAGACGCTTAATAAAAAATAAAAAATATCACCAATGGCGTGCGCGTGTTTCTCAACGTTTCGAAAGGAAAAGGACACATTGGTGGAGCGAAATAAGCCATTGTTGAACAAGATGTTAAAAGTAAAAGTTATCAAGGTGGTTACGACTATCTAGAAAAGTAAGGTTCAGGTTGTGACACCAATTTCAAACAAAGTCGGTACTTTATATTAGAGGTATTGCCAAGATTTCTTAAGAGTCACGAATCTTCGAAAGATTGATAAGTGAGATTAATTGAGAGATAAAGGCTAGATTGACGACCAAGCTGCTGTATTTGGTACAAAATTTCTAAGAAAACTGTATACAGTTGCTTGGTAAAAAAAGAAAAGTAAAATAAATTTAAAAAATGACCAATGGCGTGCTTAGGGTAGGTGACCAGTAGTGTGCGTGTATTCCCAGCGTTTCGAAAGAAAATGGACTCTTTCGTGGAGCGAAATAAGTCATTCTTGGGCAAGAAGTTAAAGGTGAAGGTATCAGTAATGGAGTTCCTGGTTTATATCTTTATCACCAGTTACATAATTAAATTAATATCTGCTAAGTATAGCAAATTAAACATAATTATAGAAATATAAAATTAAATATAGGGCCTGATGGTCGAGTGGCTAGCACTCTGGCGCTGGGTAACACAGGTTTCGGGTTCGATTCATATTTATAGTTGCTTAAAAATTCCAAATATGTGAACCTAAATTATTCGCCTGTAGAACAGATGAGATGTAGAATATTCAGCATTACCCGGGATACACTGCAAATAATAATAAAATTCTGGCTAGGCTGTAACTGCATTTTGCCGCCACAATCTTGAGCAGACTTCATCAGGATTGATTGTATGGGAGTTAACGCCTTCCTCAGTCCTAATGGGAAAAACAATCCTGCCTACAGATTCCTTCATTTACAGCATGAGGAAAAAAATTTCATGCACTACATACAAATTCATAAATGTCCTGCTTAATATATAAAAAGATAATAAAGGACGTAAAATAAAAAGAACTTCACAGTCAGTTTTACATTTTTTCAAATCAATCTTCTTTGATAAATATTGAAAACTTCAAACAATTAAAGCCTTCTGGCTAATCAAACTGTACACTTACATATATATAAAGTAAATAAAAAAAAATGAAATTTTCTTCGTAAATTCTTTTTATCTGTTATGAGCTGTTTTTAATTATTTACAGGAATTCCGAAACTTTGAACTACAAATTTTTAATTTTTAAAACCTGAACTTGACAGGAACGAACAAAGCAGAAGAACGTATTTATTAAAATACTCGATTTCTATTAGTAGAAAAAGGATGTCATTTTAAATCCGGAAATAATCTCTGTTGATTTGCTTAATACCTTCAGCTACGAAGGAAGATACAGAGTATTAGTGAGGGGATTAATTTTTCAAAGCTGTTCTGGAAAATTAAATGTTTTCGTTTCATTTTAATTAATTTGTTTGGAAAATATTACTTCGAAATATTTCGATTATTCGAAGAGGAGTGTGAATTGAAGCATCATGAAATTAAACATGCGGCAACAGTAATCCTTGAGAAAGAGCAAGATTGCGAAATATTAGTCCCTGAAAAAAAGGAATTTAAAAAAGCAACAATTTTTGAAACCAGAAAATATAAATGATTTCACAAATAAAAGTTAATTTCCTTAAAATCCTTTTATTCTATGTATTTTGCATACATTTCAGAATAAAATTATATTTATATTAATATATTTATATTAATAAAATTTTATTTATATTAATAATATAATATTTTTATTAATAAATGTTAATGATTTTATTTGGATTAGCGTACAAATTGAAAAACAATAGAAAAATTAGGGAAAACTTTTATATTTAAATTTTTGAAACATATTATGTTTAAATATTTTGGATCATAATTTTAAGAATAGTTATTGGAGATTTAAAATCACCCACTATAGTTGATTTAAACATTAAAAATGTTTAAATCATCCACCGTAGTTGATTTAAACACTACAAATGTTAATAAACTCTTTAAATATTAAAACAGTTATTACTATTTCAATAAAATAACAGCACTTAATTAAAGGACAGTTGTGGTTTATTTTTGATGTATTATGTCGCAAACTTAAAGTACTATTATATTTAAATGTGAAATTAGCATTACAATTTGACACCTTCTTCAATCAGATCAAGGAATGTACGTCACGTGTTGAACCTGATGTAGATTCGGTTTGATTAGGCAATCTACAGTCATTTTGTGAACAATTTGGGCTGATTAGACCGTCACCTACAGTTTAACGTGGATTCCAAACCACTAATAAACATCTATGCATCCGACAGGATTCAGACATGAAGCCTGTGGTACCAAAGGTCAGAGAGCTAGCCATCAGGTCACAGGGCCTGCGTAGGAGAATGAAATGGTTTTCCAGGGTCTCCAAATGGGTTTAACATTTTTTTTAAAATGGAAGATGAATTCAAGAAAATTTTGAATACACAAAACTGAAACTGGAGATCGATGCGTTGAGACTCTTAAATAAGGTATTTCAGGATGGTATTCATGCAGGGGATAGACAAAATAAACCCGTCAACTTGACAGTCCTACTGTTGGACTCGAAAAAAGATGGAGTTGGGTGCGAATCATTCAAATGCTGCATTGTGGTTTATTCGGTCCATTAATATGTACCAAAATAATTACAATCACGATCTACAAGAAATAGCAATCTATATATATGGTTTATTTGGATATAAATCCTTAAAATGCTACACTGGGATTCATTCCTGCCATATAACTATACCACCAAGAAATAAAACCTCGATCTACATGAATAGCAATCCTAACTAGCTATGACACAAGTAGACATTATATTCATAGTTTAGTTCGATGTGAATCCTTCAAATGCTACACTGCGGTTTATTCGTTCCATATAACTGTACCACCAAGAAATCCAACCTCGATCTACAGGAAATAGCAATCCTAACTTGTTGTGAAAAAAAGATTGACATTTTATTCAAGTTCCCTTTACAAGTTTATTACAAGTTTTTAAGAATATGACAAATTTTCAGATATTAAATGTCAAGATGATAACAGACATAAAAGAATTAATTAAATGTATCTTACATTGTAAAACTATAATGTTGCCATAAGTAAATTTAAGTTAAATTTATGTCACCATAAGATGCAATATTTAACAATTTTAAGAATGTAAAGCATCAAATTTATATTATGTTCTCACGACTATCTATCACATCCGTTTCACTTGTGTACACTAAGGCACTTCCAGTATTTTGTATTTATCCGATTTGACCTCTGCCATTTCCCAAGGGCATTACACGATACTAATGGAAGATGGGCTCAAGTTTCTCAAAACCTGTTTCTGTGAGGCACATTCAATTGGACTGAGAATTCATATTTTAGTTTGATTTAGTATTTATTTGTTTTGAAGGTAAAATGGGCTTAGAAAAAGAGATATTTTTTGCCAGTTGATAATTTTAAGCTCACTAAAAAGAAGTTTAGACAAAACTGGGTAATTTCTTCGAAAATCTCACCTCAATCTCTAAATAGAATCGATTCTCGCCTTTTTTTAAAACCCACATGATTAACCATAGATTATGAGTATTTTACATGTTTGGTTTCGTTTCTAGTTCTACGGTCATTTTTTGCACACTTTGGGCTAATTAGATCGTGACCTACAGTTAAACTTGGATTTCGGACAGATAAAATATATCCATGAATCCGTAGGATTTGAACCTGAAGCATTTTTTACCAACTGCCAGAGATTCAGTCAATTGGCCATCAGGTCGCAGGTTCAGCGCAGGAGAATAAAATATATATGAAATGTTTTCCATGGTCCACAAAAGGTTTTAATTTTTTTTATGTCAGTGAAGATGAATTGAAGTAAAATTATTTAGTAGATTTTTAATAAGCAGAGATGAACTTGGAGATTTAAGCGTTGAGATTCTTAAATAAGATATCTCAGAATGATACCCTTGCAGAGGATGGATAGAACAAATCCATCAACTTGAAACCAACCATTGGAGTCAAAAATTCGGAGTTGGTGCAAGTCCTACAAATGCTACACTGTAGTTTATTCATTCCTTATATCTGTACCACCAAGCAATCCAACCTCGATCTACAGAAAATAGCAAATCCTAACCAGATGTAACAAAAGTAGTCATCATATTCATAGTTTAGCTGGGTGTGAATATTTCAAATGCTACAGTGTGGTTTATTCGTTCTATATATCTGTACCACCAAGAAATCAATCACGATCTACAGGAAATAGCAATCCTAACTAGCTTTGACACAAATAGACATTATATTCATAGATTAGTTGGGTGCGAAACCTACAAATGCTGCACTGTCACCAAGAAATCTAACCTCGATCTACAAGAAATTGAAATACTAAATAGCACTGACATAAGTACACAATATATTCATATTTTAATTGTGTGCGAATCCTTCAAATGCTACACTGTAGTTAATTGGTCCAATTTATCTGTACCATCAAGAAATCCAATCACGATCTACAGGAAATAACAACCCTAACTAGCTCTGACACAAGTAGATATTATATTCATAGTTTTTAAGCATGTGGCAAATTTACAGATATTAAATGTCAAAAAAGTTATAGATATAAAAGAATTAACTAAAGCAATCCTAAATTACAAATTTATAATGTCGACATAAATAAATTTAAGTTCAATTTCAATTCAAGAATGTACAGTATCGAAATTGCTCGCATATTCTCACGACTAACATTCAAATCTTTTTCACGTGGGAATACTAAGAAACATCTTGTATTTTGCATTTTTCGGATTTGCCCTCTGTCATGTCCCAAGGGCATTACACCATACTACCATGTCTATATTTATATATTATAGACTGAAAATATTTTCTGGAATCTAAATTCTTTCGGGAGAGCTTTCCCTTTCCCAGAATAACACGTGTCTTCTCATTCCCCAGGCATACAAACGCTGTCTATGCATATTGATGAACAGCAGCTCCCAAAAGAACTTAGTTTTCCTCCCTCCGCGGCGAAGATTTTGATGTTGCGCCCCTCAATAAGTAGTTTTGCCCAGATAGCGAGAAGGCCCAACGTCAGGAAGTCCGCCGTGACAGCTCACTTACCTTTTGGCGCCCTTGCTGAAACAACATTACTCGAGGCCCAAATGTGGAAATGGCAGTTCCACTCTTGACAGCTTCTCCAATCAGGTCACGGATCTTACGTCACGTGTGGGGACCTGGTGAAGTAGAGAGCAAAATGGATAGGAAGTGTTTTCTGGGGTCCACAAATGGTTTTAGATTGGAAAGTTTTTTTTTCGGTAATGCACGATGGGCTTAAGTTTCTCAAAAATCTGTTTTTTGACGCATATTCAATCGGACTCAGAATTCAGAATTTTTGAAGCGCATTCAATTAGTGGGATTTAGAACGTATGAGTCTTGAAAGTAAAATGATCTTAGAAAAAGAGATATTTTTTGTCAGTTTATAATTTTAAGTTCACTAAAAAGAAGTTTTGACAAAAGTGGGTAATTTCTTTAAAAGTCTCACCACATTCTATTCTCCCTTTTTTTTTAAATCCACATAAATAACCATAGATTGTGAGCATTTAACAGATTTGTTTTAGTGTGTCGTTCTATGGTCTTTTTTTTTGCTCACTTTAGGCTAATTAGACGGATACCTACAGTTTAAAGTAGATTCCGAGCCACTACCAAATATCCATACCCAGCCACAATTTGAACCTGAAGTCTGTGGTAAAAAAGGCAGATAGCTAGCCAATTGTCTATCTGGTCGCAGGGTCTGAGTAGGAAAATAAAATGCATAAGAAATGTTTTCCAATGTCCACAAATGGTTTTAACTCTCTTTTTTTTGTATTGGAAGATATTAAAGTAAAATTATTGAGTAACTTTTTATTGCACAGAACTGTACCTGGAGATCAATGGGTTGTGATTCTTAAATAAAGGATCTCAGATTGGTACACATGCAGGGGATGGATAGAATAAATCCGACGGCTTAAGAGTCCTACCGTTGAATTAAAAAAATGTGGAATTAGGTACGAATACTTCAAAGGCTACACTGTGGTTTATTCTTTCCGTATTTCAGTACCACCAAAAAATCCAGCCTCGATCTATAGGAAATACTAATCCTAACTAGCTCTGACACAGACATTTTGTTCATAGTTTTTAAGAATGTGATAAATTTAAATTTATTCAATGTCAAGATGACAGATATAAAAGACTTAAATAAACAAATCCTTTTCAAAACCATAATTGAGTTCAATTTATGTCATCATAAACAGCAATAAACTATTTTGAGAATTTAAAGCATCAAAATTGCTCGCATGTTCTCACAACTATCAAATCCTTTTCACGTGTGTACACTAAGACACTCCAAGCATTTTACATTTATCGGATTTGACCCCTGCCATTTCCCAAGGCCATTACACGATACTGCAATATCTATATTTATATATTTATTGAAGGAAAATATTCCCTGGAATCTAAAATCTTTCGGGGGAGCTTTCCCTTTTCCAGAATAACATGTTCTTCTCATTCCCCAGACATGCGAACGCAGTCCATGCATATTGATGAACAGCAACTCCCAAAAGAACTTAGTTTTCCAGCTTCCGCGGCGAAGATTTTGATGTTGCGCCCCTCAGTAAGTAGTTTTGCCCCGACAGTGAGAAGTCCCCACGCCAAGGAAGTGCGGTGTGACAGCTCACTTACCTTTTGGCGCGGTTGCTGAAACAACATTACTGGGGCCCAGAATGTGAAAATGGCAGTTCCACTCCTGACAGCTTCTTCAATCAGGTCACGGATCTTACGTCACGTGTGGGACCTGGTGAAGTAGAGAACAAAATGGATAGGAAGTGTTTTCTGGGTCCATAAATGGTTTTAGGTTCGAAAGTTCTTTTTTTCAGTAATGGAAAATGGGCTCAAGTTTCTCAAAAAAGTTATCTTTTTTTCTTTTTTTTTTTCTTTGAGGCACATTCGATTGGACTCAGAATTCATATTTTTGGGAGATTTAAAATATATTTGTTTTGAAATTAACTGGGCATGGAACCAAGAGATAGAGGGCCAGGTTAAACTTTTTTTTCAAGTTGACACATTTAAGATCACTAAAAACTAACTTTGAGAAAAGAGTGCCTTTTCTTTGAAAATCTCACCAGATTGTACACGTTGAATCGCTTCTCTTTTTCTTAAAACCCACATGATTAGCCATAGATTGCGTGCATTTAATAGATTTGGTTTGGTTTGTAGCTCTACGGTAAATTCGTTTGCTACACTATAGCTCTCTTTTTTTGTAGAATTTGGGCTAATTATATCGAGGCGTACAATTTAACCTGGATTTCGAACAGCTAACAAACATCCACACCACCGCCAGGATACGAACTTGAAGCCTAGCCATTTGGCCATCAGATCGCAAGGCCTGCGCAGGAAAATAAAATGCATATGAAATGTTTTCTATGATCCGCAAACGGTTTTTACTCTTTATTATGTAATGGAAGATGGATTCATGAAAAATTATTTAGTAAATTTTTAATGCACAGAACTGAACCTGAAGATGTATGTGTTGAGATTGTCTAATAAGTAACCTGAGGATGATACTGTTGCAGAGGATGTATAGAATAAATCCGTCGAATGCGTCCTTCAAATGCTACATTGTGGTTTATTCGTTCCATATATCTCTACCATCAAGAAATCCAACCTCGATCTACAGGAAATAACAATCCTAACTAGCTCAGGCTCAAGTAGACATTATATTCATAGTTTTTAATAATGGGGTAAATTTACAGATATAAAATTTAAAGAAGATGACAGATATAAAATAATTAATTAAACGAATCTTAAATTGCAAAATTCTAATGGTACCGTAAGTAAATTTAAGTTCAATTTATGTCATCATAATCTGGAATATCTAACAATTTTAAGAATGCAAAGTATCGAAATTGCTCACATATTCTCACGACTATCAATCACATTCTTTTCACGTGTCTATACTAAGACACTCTCAGTATTTTGCATTTATCAGATTTGACGTCAGACATTTCCCATTACACGATACTACAACATCTATATGTATATATTTATTGAAAGAAAATATTCCCTGGAATCTAAAATCTTTCGGGAGAACTTTCCCTTTTCCAGAATAACATGTGTCTTCTCATTACCGAGACATGCGAATGCAGTCCATGCATATTGATGAACAGCAGCTCCCAAAAGAACTCAGTTTTCCTCCCTCCGCGGCGGAGATTTTGATGTTGCGCCCCTCTATAAGTAGTTTTGCCCCGACAGCGAGAAGGCCCCACGTCAGGAAGTCCGGCGTGACAGCTCACTTACCTTTTGGCGCGCTTGCTGAAACAACATTACTCGAGGCCCACATGTGTAAATGGCAATTCTACTCTTGACAGCTTCTCCAATCAGGTCACGGATCTTACATCACGTGTGTGGACCTGGTGAAGTAGAGTGCAAAATGGATAGAAAGTGTTTTCTGGGGTCCACAAATGGTATTCAGTTGGAATGGTTTTTTCGTAAGGGAAGATGCGCTCAAGTTTCTCAAAAGTCTGTTTTTTTGACAGCACATTCAATTGGACTCAGAATTCATATTTTAGAGGGATTTAGAATGTATGTGTTTTGAAGGAAAGTAGGATTGGAAGAAGATATATTTTTTGCCAGTTGATAAATTTAAGTACACTAAAAAGTAATTTGCACAAAAGTGTGTATTTTCTTTGAAATTTTCACCACATTTAATAAATGGAATCGATTCTCCCCTTTTTTTTAAAACCCACATGATTAACCATAAAATGTGAGCATTTGAGAGATGTGGCTTGGTTTGTCGCTCTACGATAATTTTTTTCGCACACTTTAGGCTAATTAGTCCTACAGTTTAAAGGGAATTCCGAACCATTACCAAACATCTGTTTTCAGCCACAATTTGAACATGAAGCCTGTGATACCAAATGCAGAGCAGCGCTAGTCAATTAGCTATCAGATCGCAGCGTCTGCGTACGAGAATAAAATGTATATGAAATGTTTTCCAAGGTCCACAAATGGTTTTAACTCTTTTTTTTTTGTAATGGAAGATGAATTCAAGTAAAATTATTTAATAAATTTTAAATACACAGAAATCAACCTGGAGATGAATGGGTTGAGATTCTTAAGTAAAGTATCTCAGATTGGTACCCATGCAGGTGATGGAGAGAATAAATCCGCCGGTTTGAGTCCTAGCGTTGGACTAAAAAAAATGCGGAATTCGGTACGAATCCTTCAAATGCTACATACAATGTGGGTTATTCGTTATATATTTTGAACCACCAAGAAACCCAACCTCGATTTTTAAGAAATAGCAATCTTTACTAGATCTGACACAAGTAGTCATTATATTCATCTTTTTTAACAATATGCTAAATTTAAAGACATTAAATGGCAAGAAGATGGTAGATATAAAAGAATTAATTAAGCGAATCTTAAATTGCAAAACTATATTTCAAAAGTAAATTTAAGTTTAATTTATGTCATCATAAACTGAAATACCTAACAATTTTAAGAATGTAAAGTATCGAAATTGCTTGCATATTCTCACTTGTATATATTAAGGCATTCAAAGTATTCTGCATTTATTGGATTTTACCTCTGCATTTCCCAAGGGCATAACACGATACTGCAATATCTATATTTATATATTTATTGAATGAAAGTATTCCGTGGAATTTAACATATTTCTAGAGAGCTTTCCCTTTCCCAGAATAACATGTGTCTTCTCATTCCCCAGACATGCGAATGCAGTCCATGCATATTGATGAACAGCAGCTCCCAAAAGAACTTAGTTTTCCTCCCTCCGCGGCGGAGATTTTGATGTTGCGTCCCTCAATAAGTAGTTTTGCCCCGATAGCGAGAAGGCCCCACGTCAGGAAGTCCGGCGTGACAGCCAACTTACCTTTTGGCGCGGTTGCTGAAACAACATTACTCGAGCCCCGAATGTGGAAATGGCGGTTCCACTCCTGACAGCTTCTCCAATCAGGTCACGGATCTTACGTCACGTGTGGGGCCTGGTGAAGTAGAGAGCAAAGTGGATAGGGATATTTTTTCTGGGGTCCACAAATGGTTTTAGGTTGGAAAGTTGCTTTTTTGTTGGTAATAGAAGATGGGCTCAAGTTTCTCAAAAATGTTATCTGTTCTTTGTGGCGCATTCAATTGGACCCAGAATTCCTATTTAAGTGTGATTTAGCATTAATTTATTTTGAAGAAAACTGGGCTTTTCACAAAAGATATTTTTTGACAGTTGATAAATTTCAGCTCACTAAAAAGTAACTTAAACAAAAGAGTGTGTTTTCTTTGAAAATATTACCTTAAAGATCTTAAAATCTTAATCTTAATCTTTTCTTAAAAATGCTGTAACATTCTATAATTAGAATCGATTAACTTCTGTTTTAAAACACACGATTAATCATAGATTATGAGTATTTAATAAATTTGGTTTCATGTGTAGCTCTGCTGTTATTTTTACCACTTTTAAGCTAATTAAACCATGACATACAGTTTAACGTGGACTCCGAACCACTAGAAAACTTCCAAAACACCGCCAGTATTTGAGTCTGTAACCCTGTGATACCAAAGCCGAAACGCTAGCCAATCGATATGAGATCTTAGGGCCTGTGTAGGAGGATAAAATGTATAGGAAGTCTTCCAGGGTTCACAATTGGTTTTAGTTCAACAAAATTTTAACAACTAACATACAACTCAGATGACTTTTTTAATGGAAGATTAATTCAAGTAAAGTTATTTAGTAAATTTTGAACACACAGAATACACACCCGGAGATTGAAGCGTTGAGATTCTTTAATAAAGTATCTCATGGTGGTACCTAAGGAAAAGTATTGAAATGTATCAAATAGTATCATAATGTAAAGTACCGAAATTTCCCGCATATTCACACGACTATCAATGATATATTTTTCACGTTTATACGTTAAGACACTCCAAATATTTTGCATTTATCGTTTATGACCCCTGCCATTTCCCAAGGACAATACACGATACTAGAATGTCTATATTTATATATTTATTGAAGGAAGATATTCCCTGGAATCTAAAATCTTTCGGGAGAGCTTTCCTTTTTCCAGAATAACATGTGTCTTTTCATTCCCCAGACATGCGAACGCAGTCCATGCATATTGATGAACAGCAGCTCCCGAAAGAACTCAGATTTCGTCCCTCCGCGGCGAAGATTTTGATGTTGCGCCCCTCAGTAAGTAGTTTTGCCCCGATAGTGAGAGGGCCCCACGTCAAGAAAGTCCGGCGTGACAGCTCACTTACCTTTTGGCGCGCTTGCTGAAACAGCATTACTCGAGCCGCAAATGTGGAAGTGGCAGTTCCCCTCCTGGCAGCTTCTCCAATGAGGTCACGGATCGTACCTCACGTGTGGCGACCTGGTGAAGCAGAGAACAAAATGGATAGGGAGTGTTTTCTGGGGTACACAACTAGTTTTAGGTTGGACAGAAAGGGGAGGGGGAGGGTACTGGAAGATGGGCTCCAGTTTTTCAAAAAATGTTATCTGTTTTTAGAGGCACCTTCAATTGAACTCAGAATTCATATTTTAGTGTGATTTAAAATTGATGTGTTTTGAAGGAAAGTTGGCTTGAAACCAAGGGATATTTTTTGCCAGTTGATAAATGTAATGTCACTAAGAAGTAACTTAGACAAAAGAGTGTGTTTTCTTTGAAAATATCAGTTCTATCCACGTCGATCTTGAACTTCAATAGATCGACGCGAGCATCTACGACTCGTTCCGCCTAATGAACATGCCAAATCGTTACATATTACGTCGGAGGTCCGTATATTAATTTTATTCGTATTCGAGATTCATATACATTCATACATAAAGAATTGGATTCGATGTACGAATGGATTCGAAACGGAGATTCAATGCACGCAACATATCTTAACATTAATCAAACCTTATATAATAACCTTAGATATCTTAACAGCAATCAAAGTTATGTTGAAAAATGAATAATTTTAAATAATTTAATTTTAAAATAATGTATGAAAAATTATTAGTAGTAAATATTTCTTTATTTTATGATCTGTTTCAACAAAAAAATCAAACGTTTTTAATTGTCTCCTCACATGATTCATAAATAGCAAGATAACAAAACATTTCTAATGTTTAGAGAAAGTCCTGTAACTTATAGTTTTCATGCAACCTAATTTTATTTCGATTGTCGCCCAACATGAAATCGCAAATTTCTTCAAAGCATTTAAATATTTTATATACATATTTTACTAATTTGAATTTATTGAAGAGTTTCATTTCATTTAAATATCTTTCTGAATCTCTTATTATTTTTATGTCAGTTATTATATTTTTTTTTTGTCCTGCCTAATAATAATAATCGAAAAAAATATTTACGATTATATAAAAAAATGCCTTACTACATCATTATTGTTTATTCCATTACGGACATTTATAAGGACATTTAATTACGTTTATTTAGAAGACAATGCATTATTTACTAACTTTTCTGAGTAACTCTCGCTAAATTATTTTTTTTGCACAGTATTAGACAGGATAAATCATATAAGATATTATATAGTGCTTTATTGAAAGAAATATAAAACTTCGTATTGAGTAACTGAGCAATTTAATAATATTACTGTTTGCACAAATACAAGATAAATCCGACAATTCTGAATTTTTTTATCCATTTTATTATGGAGGCTCTGTTCTATCAGAATATATTGTTCTGTCTGTTGTTCTTGTTTATACAATTTGTTCAAATTCTTTAAGCGAAGCGTTTCAACTTCAAAAGGACAAAAATACAGCTTTTAAACAGAAACGAAATCCAAAAAATACACAAATAAAAATAAAATGTTTACAAGCTTGTTTTACAAAATATACATTTTTTTACCATCCATACATTTTTTAACATCGGCGGGCCTCAGTTTCCACGTATGTATGCAGTGAACTGTCTATCAATAGGCGAAGAGGAGGATACTGCCTTCCGCGAGAAACAGTCACAGTAATTTTAACAGTAGATGCCCACATTTCAGTGTAGTATGGAAAAAAATTCATACTGGCAATGATAAATTCATGGTGAATTATCAGTGGTACCTGGATATTTATGGGATACATTTTTACACACGTTATCAGAATCGCCATTATTTCTGAATCCAAGCAATCACTCAACATTAGCATGGTATTTTTGTGGTATTGTGAGTTTTCTTAATGCAATTATGCGTACTCTGCAGAGATGTTTGGAATGGCTTAGACTCTTTCTTGACAAATAATTATTGATTTCTAATGGTCCTCTTCTATCAAGTTTGTATTTTTACATAAGCTTTCCAGATCCCTTTTTATCTGGCAAAAATAAAAAAAAATGGCAATCAAAATATCGCCAATTTAGCAATAGCCTTCTTCTTAACAATGTTCTTACATAATGCATTATTTCTATTATTACAACAATAATCATGTACACTTTTAATACAAACAGCATATAAGTTATTACAGCAATTATTTTTTAATAATAAATCAAGTGGTTTAAAATTATTTATTATTAATTGTTATTAAAGTATTTTATAAGAATTTTTAAATATTTACTTTATAAATTTTTTAATTAATTGATATTTTTTGTCTATTAATAATTAATTCGGTAAAATTTAATTACATTTAAATAATCATTTGTATATTTACCAAACAATTTAGTTACGAAGTGAAAGACAGTTCTAATAAAGGTATCAAATTATATTAATACTACTTAACAGTAGTTTTTTTTCCTAATTAAAATTTTTTAAATAATTAAATAGGATATAAACGATGTTACAGGTTATATAGAAATTTCCGCATCAAAATTGAAATAAATTAAACTTTAATTAAGAAAAATCACTAAAGTGTGAGAATAATTTAAAAATTAACATTGTTTTTATTAAATCTTGAACATCATTTTCATGTGGTTTGGTAGATAATGCTGGTTTTACTTAGATAATTTGATTTTAATGCGCAAAACAAATGTGTGGAAAATGCATTCCATTTCAAATTCGACAAATGAAACCGATTCTCCTGCTTTTGAACATATGCCGGTAATACTAAGCACGTGAAATCCATATATCATATTACACTTTTATTGAACACGAGGAGGAGGAAAGCAGGAAATGTGACCCTAGAAAATAATGAGGTTTTAAAATAAAATAAAATAATAAAATAAATAAAATAAAATAAAAAATATTCTAAAATAACTATATAATAACTTTATAATAACTATTCTATAATAACTTTCTAAAATATTGAGGTTGTAGAATCCTTGGATATATTGAACTTGGATAAAGTTGCCGTTTGTTTGTTAAATTTTGAATATCATTTTCATTTGGTTTGGTAAATAATGCTGTCTTCGCTTAAATAATTTGGTTTTAATTCTCTAAAAGAATCGGTGGATAACACATTCCGTTTGAAAATTCGACGAACGAAATAGATTCTCCTGTTTCTGACTATATGCCTGTGATACGCATAAAAAATCCATAGGCCATATTGTACTTTTATTGAACACGAGGAGGAGGATAGGAGAAAATGAGATCCCAGAGGCTCTGAATTTCTTTCTAAATTATTGGGGATGCAAAATCCTAGAGCATCTTGGATAAAATTGAACCTGATACATAACTTCATCGTTTTCTTAAATTATGAATATCATTTTCATGTGGTTTGGTAGATCAATAAGTTCAATGCTTGTTAGGAAGTATTCATTACTTCATCACAAAGCTTCAGATCTTTGACTATTTGATCAATAACTTATATTTATGAGGCTAAAATTCGTAGGAAACTCAGATGCCTTGTAGGTGTCCGTTTTAAATTATTGGACATGCAAAATCCGTGTGCCCCTAGAATGAATTTGAAATTGTATATAACTACATTGCTTTGTTAAATAATGAATATCATTTGCAGTTTGGCAGCTCAATAATACTTCTATTTGCACTTCAATGTTTTTAGTGAAGTATAGAATTACACCACCACAAAGCATCAGGTCATCGACTATTAGATCAATACTTATGAGGTCATCGACTATTAGATCATATTTTTGTGGGGCTGAAATTCATAGGAAACCCCAGGTGCTCTGAAAGTGTTCGTTCTAAATTATTGAGGATGCAAAATCCGTGTGCATCTTAGATAAAATTGAACCTCCTTTATAACAACATTTTTTAAATTATGAATATAATTTTCAGGTGGTTTGGTAATTCAATATGTACATTGGTAGTTCAATGTTTGTGGTGAAGTAATGATTTAATTCGCCACAAAGCATCAGGTCATCAACTACTAGATCAATTCATTATTTTCATGAGGCTAATATTCGTTGAAAGGGACTAGCAAAGAGATACTCAGCCTAGAGCTGAGACAGTTTGAGAATGATGTGAATGAGGAGTCTGACTAGGTTTTGTGATGCCCTACAGTCTTATGAGACCGAGACCTACGGTTTAAAGTGAATTCCGAATTACAAACATCCATTGAACCACCGGAATTCGAAACCGTAACCTGTGGTAACGAGCACCAGTCACTTGGCCATCAGGCCCGGCCGAGTGTCTAGCTATCTTGCATTCGATGACACAGGTTTTGTGTTCGAGTGCCATGGATGTTTGTAGTGTTTCGGAATCCACTGTAAGCCGTAAGTCCCTGCCTAATATAGTTGTTGAGGATTGGGCTTACAACCCTACCCTGTAAAAAAGAAACTATATCCTGTTTCGAAATCTGTCAGTAGGCAGACTACCTTTGTCCATCATGGGGCTGTTGCGCCAGTGATGAAGAAGTATATTCGTAGGTAACCAAAATTAAACAAAATTATTACCGACTTTTATAATATTCTAAGATATTTTACAAATAAATTAGTTTAAACAAATATTTATATCTTGCATGCCATTATCATTAAAGTGAGGCTATTGATTAAGATAAAAAAAACTTAGAAATTGTTTACCTTCATTATATTTTTGAGATGGTTACTGACATAAAAAAAATCAGTTATCTGACATAAGTGCATGAAAAGAAGCATAATTTAAAAGGCTGATCTTTTCATTTTCCTATTCAATCAGTTTTTATTTGGAAGACGAAATTCTATAAATTCCAGTCTTCTTTTTATTATTCAATGAGGTTCTTCAAAATACACATTTTAGTTTACTTTTTCAAAACCTCTTCAATGCATTCAAAATCGCTTTTGACATTCTTTTTTAATACTTATCAATCCAATTAAACATTATGTTTATCGACAACGTTTTGCTAATGTAGCAGTTTCCTAATTATGTAATAATATTTTGCTCCAACTCAAGAACTCTTCATTCAATTATTTACTATGAGAAAGATAAATAAGCGACATAAAAATTCTTTTTTTTTTTTTTAACTTTTATAAAAATATCGACGAAAATTTAATTAAGATATTGATTTAAACGAGTAGTTGGAACAAAATTTTCTACCGATATTTAAATGAAGTCTTTTCTTTTAGTAATGTATTTATGAAATAAATTTACATACCAGTCTTTATTTTCCAATGAAAATGATAATCATTTGTACATCTTTGTAAAGTTACTTTTAATTTATAAGAAAATAAATAAAAAAATTCTGGTATCCTTGATATGTATACAATTTTTTATTACGCATATATGGATACACATATTACACATGTACACATATTAAGGATACCAAATTGTACACATATTAAGGATACAATATTGTACACATATTAAGGATAGAAGGTAGTACATATACACTGAAGTGACAAAAGTCATGGGATAGCAATATACAAATTTTCAGATGGCAGTAGCATCGTGTAGAACAGGTATAAATGCGCAGTGCTTTCGCAGAGCTTTCATTTCTGTTCAAGTTATTCATGTGAAGAGGTTTTGACGTGATGATGACCGCACGACGGGAATTAACAGACTTTGAACGCGGAATGTTAGTTGGAGCTAGACGCATGGGTCATGCCATTTCGGAAATCGTTAGGGAATTCAACATTCCCAGATCCACTGTGTCAAGAGTGTGCCGAGAGTATGAAATTTCAGGTATAACATCCCACCATGGACAGCGCAGTGGTCGACCGCCTGCACTTAACGACCGAGACCGGTGACGTCTACAAAGAGTCGTAAATTCTAACAGACAAGCAACACTGCGTCAAATAACCGCAGAAATCAATGTGGGACGTACAAGGGACTTGTCTGTTAGAACTGTGCGGAGAAATTTGGCTTTCTTGGGCTATTCCAGCAGAAGACCGACTCGAGTGCCTTTACTGACAGAACGACATCGCTTGCAGCGACTCTCGTGGGCACGTGAGCATATCGGTTGGTCCCTAGATGAATGGAAAACCGTGGCCTGGTCCGATGAGTCACGATTTCAGTTGGTAAGAGCTGATGGTAGGGTTCGAGTGTGGCGCAGACCCCACGAAGCCATGGACCCAAACTGTCAGCAAGGCACTGTTCAAGCTGGTGGTGGCTCCGTAATGGTGTGGGCTGTTTTTTCATGGCATGGACTTGGTCCTCTGGTGCGACTGGACCGAACATTGACTGGAAATGCTTATGTTCAGCTACTTGGAGATCACTTGCAGCCATTCATGGACTTCATGTACCCAAACAACGATGGGATTTTTATGGATGACAATGCGCCATGTCACCGGGCCACAACTGTTCGCGATTGGTTTGAAGAACATTCTGGACAATTCCAACGAATGATCTGGCCACCTAGATCGCCCGACATGAATCCCATCGAGCATTTATGGGACATCATCGAGAGGTC
>BPLQ01003593.1:34699-56331 GCA_021605075.1 Caerostris darwini
GCCTGGTCCGATGAGTCACGATTACAGTTGGTAAGAGCTGATGGTAGGGTTCGAGTGTGGCGCAGACCCCACGAAGCCATGGACCCAAACTGTCAGCAAGGCACTGTTCAAGCTGGTGGTGGCTCCGTAATGGTGTGGGCTGTTTTTTCATGGCATGGACTTGGTCCTCTAGTGCGACTGGACCGAACATTGACTGGAAATGCTTATGTTCAGCTACTTGGAGATCATTTGCAGCCATTCATGGACTTCATGTACCCAAACAACGATGGGATTTTTATGGATGACAATGCGCCATGTCACCGGGCCACAACTGTTCGCGATTGGTTTGAAGGACATTCTGGACAATTCCAGCGAATGATCTGGCCACCTAGATCCCCCGACATGAATCCCATCGAGCATTTATGGGACATCATCGAGAGGTCTGTTCGTGCCCAAACTCCTGCACCATCAACGCTTTCACAATTATGGACGTCTATCGAGACAGCATGGCTCAATATTCCTGCAGAAGTCTTTCAACGACTTGTTGAGTCCATGCCACGTCGAGTTGCTGCACTTCGCCGGGCGAAAGGAGGGCCGACACGATATTAAGAGGTATACCATGACTTTTGTCACTTCAGTGTATATTAAGGATACCAGATTGTACATAATACAGACTGCACTAAGGATGCATACATATTAAAGATACCAGATTGTACACATATTAAGGATACAAGATTGTACACATATTAAATATGAATCACCGATATACTAAGAAGCCATACAAAAAGAATCTATCATTATAAAATTAAATTATGCCGTTGAATAAAAATTACAAAATAAAAGTGATGGGGCCTGTTGGTAGAGTGTCTGGCACTCGATGCCACAGTCCTCCATCTCCAATCTCAGTGGTGATATGGATGTCCGAAGTGGTTCAGAATCCCCTTTAAACGGTAGCTCCCAGTCTAATATGACTGTTGGGCATAAGGCTGGCAACATTACCCTATAAAAAGACGACCTTGTCCTACCATATATCTGTTGCGCCAATGAAGAAATATAATTGATATATGCTAAATGATAACGCGAAAATTGTAATGTTAACCACAAGTACCATAAATATACGTTACGTGTGGAATATTGTAGGCTTTTCTGTGAAAGTAATGGAACAGAGAATTCTTTTCAATGTATTTTATGCATCATTTGCTGGAAAAAATTGTGATCAGCGCCAATACGAGAATAGAAAATACTTTTCCTGACCCATCAAAATTCTTAAGCATACTTTTCTGAATTTACAAAACAATAAAACATTTTAACCATTATTTTTATTTTGTATAATTAGCAGATATAACATAGCGTAGACTGTCTACGAAACATAAAACATTTTTAGTTTCTATAAACATGAAAATAATGTCTGCTACATTCTAAAAATGTTAAATACTAACATCTTTTCAAATCAAAGAAGTTGGTATACATCACAATAATTATAAGGAACTACTTCTGTATGGAATGTGCAGACGAATATGAAAACCAGACAATGGCTAGTGCTAAGTATATAAACAGTAAAACACAAGCAATAAAGGCAAAAGAAACAAAATATCTAAGTGACGTCAGGATCGATGCATAAGTCTAGAAAAGTTATTCTGTACAAAAAATATAATAAATCTCCATATGAATAATAACTCAGAAAAGAGTAAGGCGTCATTTGTTAATAGTAAATATAATAATTAAAACAAACAATAAATATATTAAAAATGATTCAAACTCCATCTGTTAGTAATATACTAGAACCAAATGATGCTTTAATAATAAAGAATATAAGATTCTAGTAATTAAAAAAAAATATTTAATAAGAATTTTTAGTGATATTTCACTACAAGCAAAATAAAACAACAAAGAAATTTCAATTTTAATCGCTATACTCCCTGTGTTCAATAATAATAGTAGCAGTTGATGAATTAAATTTGTCTCATAATAGTAGTAGCAATAGTAGTAGCAAAAGAAAAATCTATTATATATAATTCCCGTGTCACGATTTTTGTTCGCGATGAACTCCGAAACTAACCATCCGATTTTAACTTTTTTTTTTTTAAATGTGTGTTTTGTTCCAACTTGAGAAATAGGATAGTTTTTATTCAGATTTTTTTGTACTTAAGTGCAAAATCGGTTAAAATCTAGCATTGAGGAAGGCGCCAATCTTGCAACCCTGAATTCTCGCCAATTTTCCGCCAATTACTTTAGGGTTGCAATACTGCAATTAGAGGAATTCGTAGCTTCATTTTTCGAACAATATAATGACTATTTTTAGATGGCGCCCTGTCTCGATGCCTGTACTACATAACCGTAAAATTCTCATGCTCTGAATATTATTGTTTTATGTACTACTTTAAATTTTGTGAAAATTATATTGTATGAAATTTATATTATTTCGAAATAAATCAAATGTATGTAAGTATTACCTGATTTTGAGTTATCATATTTTGTAACAGTATAAATTTTTGGCCATTTTTACCCTTATATTAGCTTATAAAAATTAAAAAAAAAAAATAATAATAATAATGAGATTTTTTTATGTGAAATCATTAGTTTTTAGATACATTCAATCCAAAAATGTGTACAAAGATAAAAAAATTCATTCGAAGGTGTTCGTGTACCTTAAACAACCGTATACATTTTATTGTCATTTTTTTTTAAGTCATTTATTATTATATCCCGATTTTATTTTAATTGTATTGTATTTTTTCAATTATCATTTTCAGTAAAATGCCACCAAAAAAATCTAACCTCAACAATGCCCGTAGGCGTGAGGCACGACGTAGACATGCTGAGAGGGCCCTCATGTCAACAAATCAAACCACGACAGCAAACGATAACAATACCAATTATAGTATCTAATAATTGAACGAAATACAAGAACGCCACAGCAACGCGTGGCCGGGTCTTCTAGTAGTTTATAAAATGCAGCATTTATTATCAAAAATACTAGATTCAATTTAATAATAAATTAAAAATATAACTCCTCATTTTTATTTTGAGTGTTCGAATAGATTCTGGAATTTTCAATAACTTCGATGCTGCATTTTAAACTTGTTGGTAGAATCCTTTGGCTGCGAAGCTTTGATTTCCAGATATGGGTGAGCTTAAAATGGTTGTGGATTTCCATGTTTTATGGATTTTCCTTTGTTCAAAATTCGGAATTACTATGATTTGAGAACTCTAATGGCGTAAGCTGCTGATCTTATAGTGCCTCTTCAGCTAAGAGGAATAAGTCAAAGTTATTCGATTTTTTAACCGTAATCTTTGAATTTACATCCACAGTTTCGTTTTTTTTCAAAGAATCAAAATTAAAGATTAACGTGACAATTACTTTCCGAAGCGTGTTTCCAAATTCTTAATAGGATCATTATATTGCACTTTAATTAAATTTTTTTGCAGCTAACATAATTGTACCTTTCTGCAAATTTTCGTTTTTTCTTATGATGCATACATAACTTGATAATCGCAGCTTCATATGTGCTTGAAAGCTTTCTTTTTTTCATCTTACTTTTACAATGGGCTGATATTCAACTGTATTTTTTTTATTTCCAATGGCAAGAGAAAATTACAAATCCTTACTTAATCTAAAGAGTGTAAAATACATTCAAGTAAAAAGAAAACAATAAGAGAAAAAGTTTTTGTCTCATCAGCAGAATTCTAGCCTCCAATATGTTTTCACCTCAAAAGTCTCAACGCAAAGCCGGTCATCCTTCTATGTGGTGCCTTTCCATGATTTCGTCTTTCCCATAGACAGGGCAAATTTGAGCTATTAAAAATGCCAATAGGGTGCAGATAGATTGCCAAGCAGTTTGCAATTGAATTAAAACAATTGATTTCAATTAATAGATGAAATTATGAAAAATTTATAATTCGTAATAATTAGGTTAACCTAAAATTTGAAAAATGTGTCAAAACAATTGGCAGGTGTCATAGTATTTGATTGAAGGCTTCACAATTTTGCGCTACAACATAACTTACAGCTGCTTTCACCTATAATTTAAGTTTAAATTCTCACTTGCTATTATTAGTATGGGACAGAGGGTGTAGGTGCTTAGAAAATATATACTGGCTGCCAAATATTTATTTGATATAGAGAAATATTATCTGATGTGATTAGATTTTTATATGCTTTATAAATTTTTTATTGATCTTTTACTTTTCATGTGTTAATATTGCAATGTTAAAATTTTTAACGAGATTATAAAGGTTGTCGTGACCTGCATAAAGTTTCTCCTTGCGCTAAAAATTACCAATTTTACCGAATAAAATATAATATCCATTAAGAAACGACAGCAATTCATAAACATTTTTAAAAAAAATTTATATATTTATCACGATGACTTTTTGAAAATTTTGATTTTAAAAATTGAAAGATTAAGAAAATTATCGTAGTTTTTGTAATTTTAAAAATATAAAAAAAAAATAGCATCATGTTTTGAAATAAAAGTTTCAGAACTCGAATCTTTACTAGAATAATTCACCTGTGTTTACGAAGTTTTAAAAAATAAAATATACATACATATATTCCATCTAACATCTGTTACTTTTGAAAAAAGGGCTTCCATCTCCAAACAATAATATTTCTTTAGCTTTTTAAAACAGTAAGATTTCTGAATCAAATTTTATATCTTCAAGTAATAAAAGCAAACTCACCAACGGAAGTGAAATATTATTCACACGTCCTCTTTCACGTACAATAGCTGTCAGAAAATTGAAACAACTACCTGCCACCACTGCTGGGAAGTTTTTATGATGCATGCCATCTAAGCTTTCGATCTGCAATTTACTGAACAGAATTTCTCCGCCACACTGCGGATTAAAATATCTCTTCCGAGTCATGGCCACTTTAAACAGGTTTGCCTTGACGGAATGTGGAAGTATTCATGCTTTCATATAATATTGAACATTGGATAAACATATCATTCTAGTTATTATCTGTATATAACACGTAGATGGGATCTAAAACGTAATGGTACAAAAATTCAAAGGACAGAAATAGCATAGAATGAATTATAATCGTATAGAAATTCAATAACTAAAATGCCAACAGTAAGCGATATGCAGCGTTGTTGATTAATAGCCAATTTGAATATTTTTTTTTTGTTATACACATTTTTGTTGATTTGGTTGAAAAATCTGGCTTAATGATATTGGAAATTTAAATGCTACAAATTATTGCTGATTACAGTTTTTTATAATAATATTTCGATCCACTGTTTAATGAAGAATAAGGTAAAATATTTTCCAATGTAACAGGCTTTTTCTCCCCATCATCCATTAGAAGTTCAGGAAGATTTCCTAGAAAAATTATTACATTAAAATTATGATCATGGCCAGCAAAATGAGTTAGGTATACATCCACTGAGTTCAATAAAATTAAACAGACTGGCGAAAAGCTAACATACGTATACGAGAGGTTTAGAGAAGATGAGTTATTGCAGAGACTACTAAAAAAAGTTTCGAGCGGGCATTTGTTGCCGAGCAACTACTGATATCAATCAGCCTTTCCTGTTAGGAGGATTCTCTGGTTGGGTGTGGTTAGGGGAGGAGGCCGCTAGTGTGTGGCGATTGTTGCTAAATCATTACTTTTTTATTTACTTTTGTAAGCTATTAGCTTTGCGTCATTCAGTAGCGATATTCAACGATTCCTAAATGATGAAATTTTTACTTAATCGTAAATGCCATTAGCATCTCATAGTTCCGTAAAAGTAATACAGAGCAATAAATTTCAAAGAAATTTTTTCTCTAGGCTAAAATAATCATTCATGACTAATTTTCAATTATTCAACACAAATATGACAATGAAACTTGATATTAGCTCCTTTCTTTAGAATTTTGTAGCTTAATGTTTTCAATTTGAAACAATGTGTTAAACAGCGTTTCCCTTTTGGATTGTCGCTTATGCATTTTCTCAGAATTATCATTGAACATTTTCCAACAGTAGTCTGCTAGCATTAAAGTGGACACTAGTAGTGGACAGTATATTTTCGCAATTTCCTGTTGAAACCACTCTGGGCTTATCGCTAACATGACCACAATTTTCAGAAAATATGTCCAAATGATCCTGCAGGAAATACATTTTTAGAGAAAAAGGGCATCCAAGTTCAACATACTTCAGCAGTAATTTCTTGCCATGCTTTGATTTTACATTTCACTAAGAAATTCGTTGACACCAGATGAAAAGCATTCCAAGCTTCTTTCTCAACTTGTCTATGAAGAGCTCACGGATCTGTGGACAAAGAAATTTTCCTTATTTTAGTTTACCTTTGATTACAGAAAATTTGCTATTTAAATATATGAAAGCAGATACACTCTTGTCCATGCCTAACACAAAATTTTATATTAATCTAAAGTTTTATACCCAAAAATATGACTGTTGAGAATAGTAGAAGATTTTTGTGCCTCTCCTAATGGTGTATTTTGTATATTCTACTTAAACCACAACAAATATGCTAGCTGTACTTGCTGTATGGAAGACAGTTTAATAAGTTTTTCAAATTTTAAGTTTCTTTTATAGAGACAGCTAGTCCGACTGGAATGGATAGAAGTTGGTTTTCATTATATATCCCATGTTATTGCCAGGAAACTTATTTTGAAATAATCTGTCAATAACCGTCATTACAAAGGGTCGTGCTCTGTTTTGAGAGATGTCAATATTCTATTGACGTCAGAACAGAAAACAAGGTGTGTTTTACTCCTATGTGAAATAATACAGAAATTTCTCATGACAATAGCGAAACTCCAACCTCTTCCTGGAGTAAATTCCACGTTTTCAATCTCGATGCAAGTAATTCTATTTCAGTCTTAGACAAATTTAGATCTCTACAAGTTTATTCGGTTTAAATTGAGACATAATGTGTGAAAGCCGTTATAGCATTATCATTATATTCAGAATTATAGATACAAGACTGTTGAGAATCAGGTGAAATTGAATCTTGATCTTCGTATTGATTAATGAAAAATTGATTTGGAGTTTCCGAGTCATATAGCAAATAGTATAATCGGCTGTGATTCCTCAAAAAGATTGAAGTCTGGCTGAATATACAATATTGTAGTAACTGATTTGATTTTAAAACATCATTAAGTAATTTAGATTTCATTGAAATACATTAGTATATTCTATTGTATTAGAACACATTAGCGCTTTAACAAACTTTATCTGAATATATATAACTCTTAGGGTTCCAAATAATAATTTTAAAATGTTGAAAGTTTATTAAACAAATTTAATACTAAAACCAATTTATAAGTGATCACATAAATGTAATTAAGATGTGTTTCCCTAAACCTGTTAAAAATTGGGGATGTCAATGATTAAATTTTTCCTCAATATCTGGATTTTTACTTGATAATTAGGCTTGACTTGATTTGACAAGGTGCTTTATATCCAATTGATCCATATACCGGAGATAAAAGAATTTCATAATGATAAAAAAATAAATCTTGAACTACTCTAAAAATTGAAATTCTTGGTAATTTGGTTTGAATTTCGAAATCTATATAAAATCTTGGGTTTCGAATCTTATTAAATATTATATTTATAACAATGTAAATGTGTATATACACTATAAAAATTGTGTTAAAATTTTACTTTTGATTTGTTTGTCTCTCTACGGTGATTTTGGGCACACTTTATACTAATTAGACCGGGACCTACAATTTAACGAGAATTCCGAACCACTAACAAACATCCATGTCAACTCCAGGATTTGAACTTGAAGCCTGTAGTACCAAATTCCAGAGTGCTAGCTAATTGCCCATCAGGCCGCTAATATTTTATTAGTGCAAAGTAATTTGGCAGAATATTAATATTAAAAAAAATAAATAAATACTTTTTGAAATAAAATTCTTAAAATTAATTGATATTTTAAGTTTAAATTTTAAATTAAATAATAATATAAATAATTAATTTAGTTTTTAAATTATTTTAAAATTAAAATAACTGGTTACAATGCTTTTTGGGATGGCATGTTTCTAACGTGTTCTAATTGTATAGTGTTATTTTAAAACACTTTATAGCAGAACTGAATTGTATTATCATTGAAACCACTTGTTGAATCATTACCCGAATAAAAAATAAAATAAAATTAGAGAACATCTCGTATCTGAGAGCAATCACGCAATACTTAACATTTCTTAAGCAATTAGATGCAGTGTCACTCCAATTAGCGGAAATGAACATGAATTTCAATGAATTATTCATTAAACTCCCCATTGCGTGTTCAGACTCGTTTGTTCTTCAATAAACACGCATCACAATTCACTGGAAAATGCGTATACTCAGGATTTAACGGATGCAAATTCAATTACCCGCTGTTTATTCACGTAGGCCGTTACATTTAAAGTGTGATGCTCTAATTTACACTGGGGAATTACGCACTACTATGGGGGAAAAAATGTTTGTTTAAACGTGCTGTAGTAATTATGCACGAGGAAGAAAATCTAATACAGAATCACCCGGATAGCGATTTAAATTCAGTTTGGATATGATTTTCTTTAAAAATTGCAAACAAGGAAATAATTTGTCCATTTTTTTTTATTTATTTTAAATTCTGTCCATACGAAATAATTAAAATTTTTGGAAAACAAGTTTTGTTATTGTTATGAAAAATAGAGAGATAGTTAATTTTAAAATGATATTGTTTGAATGAATTAATTGGGTCCAAATTTTATTCAACTGATTAAAAATTTTTTTGCGGTTTTTTAATCTGATTAATCAAATTAAAAGAAACCTAACATATTTTTAGATTTTGATTTACGATATTTGTTCTCAATATAGTTATTCGTTTTATTGTTGTGGAATTGAAGTATATTTTGTGAATATACGTTGATTTAAATTTAAAAGCTTGCAATTGAAATTTAAAATTAATATTATATGCTTTGTTTCATTAGAACTTTAGAATTAATATGCTTGCCTTTTTTTTCCACGGAAAAAAATTGGGTTTACAAGATTAAATCACCAATTGGATTGGATTATGGAAAGTATTATCATAAATATATATATAATATCACGTTTTAAAATTCACCATTAAAGTTATTGGACATTGGATAAAAAAGTAATCAGGAATAAATATTATAACGATAACCTGACCACATCATAGCGCCAAGATACCTTCGACCAATTAGGCAATCCTACGTGGTAAAAGCGTACATACAAAACACAGGAAAGAAAGGGATGTGGAACCAAAAACATTCTTTTTAAGAACTAAAGTGTGCAGGTTGTGGAACAAGATTGCAAGTGGTTGTGGTTATATTCATATATTTGAGGTAAAGGTTGAAGAATTCACAGCTTTATTTACACATGCACAAAGACCACACACAGACAATTAGAAACATACAATTTTTGACACATTTAAAGACAAATAATTATAGATTCTTGGACGGATTCCACTTCTGAGCCAAAAACCCGATACCCTGCTACACGCAGAATGCGGGAACTGACCATTTCTCCTGAACGCCACAGAGTATCAGTCAGCACTTGCTGCTCCTCTGCTCCAACTCTTGACCACGCTCTTGTCAGTGTGAAGTAAAAAGTAGGCTTCCGGCCGGTTGATTCATTGCAGAACTTGTTGGAGCGTGATGATGTAGATTTTATTATGTGTTACATTATCTTTTTTCTTATCCCACTTGGGAGGCAGCAATATCTACACCAAGTCCAAGAACCCATGTGGTCTCATGGAAGGAGGGAAAGGGGCTACTGCTTCTGTTGTGAGTAGCACTCGTAGGTAGAAGTCTGACTTCCCTCTGTGGAGCATAAGAAGAAAGGCAAGTGTCTTCCGGTTGGGCTTGTAGGAGGAATCACTCCGCTTTTGCTTATGATATGGGAGAAAAAACGAAAAACTCCCACCAGGTAGACCGACTAACGATAAAATATATAATTTAGAAAGTTGTGTCCTAAAAAATTAATATTAATTGAGAATTTCATTAAAAACTATGATTTTACCAGAAAATATTAACAATATTCCGAAACATATTTAAATTGTTGAATGACACTTGAAAATATTCAGCATTTGTATTTTCGAAATTAAATAAATTTTTGACTTGTTCCATTTGCCATAATCGTGCTGTCAAGAATAATACAGTTCTTGACTTTTAATGAGATAAGTAGTGAATACATTAAGAATATAATAAAATAGCAATTTAATTTCGAAATGAAGCCATCCTTTCCAAAATTATATTTATAAACAATGTTAAAATGTGAGCTGGAGTTCAATTTAGAAAGTTTCTAAGCCATAAAAATGCAAGATTTATTAACAAATGAAACAGTGGAACTGGAATGGTTCCATTAATAAATCTAGAAACATAAAACTTTGTGTTTCGAATCATAAATTACTTTGAAACATTTTTTGTATCTTTCTGAGCCCTTATTCTAATTTGTTTAACTTTTATATCGATTTTTGAGAATGAAATCAGAATCAACGGAACTTCTCGCTGAAAAGTCGTAAAATGATTAAAGCATTTATTTCAGAAATATGTAACATTTTAATTAAATTTAGAGCTGGAATGAGTAACAATCGTTGAACTTATTAAAAAAATTTTGATGTGGCAATTTACCTTTTGTTTTACACTCGGCACAATTAAATTCATTAATTTCTTTAAACTTTTAAAAAGGCAAATGTGAGTTACATGTTTAGAGATAGGTAAACTTTTTGAAATGTTACATAACCGTTTTTAACGACGTTGTTATACTATACGTTGCTGTTTGTTGTTATACTATATGTTGATTGTTATATTATAACGGTGGAGCATTACATATGTACTTCTAATCACTTTACAATAGCATTACATATTTCATAATGCATACCACGACTACTTTTAAGGGCGTTTTAATAGTATTACATATTTCATAGCGCATTCCACAGTGGCTTTTAAGGATGTTATAATAATCCATATTTCGTAGTGGATTCAACGGCCACTTTTAATAATGTTACAATAATATTACATATTTCACAGTGAATTCCACTGCCAATTTTAAGGACATTACAATAATATTACATATTTCGTACTGAATTCCACGGCCACTTTTAAAGATGTTGCTATAATATTACATATTTAATAATGCATCCCACTGTCGCTTTTAATGATGTTGTTGTAATGTTATAAACAGCACTGTGTATTACATGACATCGTTTAATGTTTATATGATACAAATATCGTGATATTATCTTGGCTACCCTTTCTATTTCAACTCTTTCTTTTAGCACCCTTTCTATTTTAAAATAGAATGTTATCATGTATTGGGAGGGATCTAAGAACAGAGTTACTAGTGAAAAGGATAGAGCCATAAAATCTTTTACAAGTGTTAAAGATGAATTGTCTAATACTGGAAAGGTCAAGAGAGTTTCTAATATCCTCATTTCTGAAGAACCACGACGGATTTCTAATCATTTGAAAAATTTTATTTTATTCGTGATAGAGAGCTTAGATTTTCAACAAATCAGGTAGGGAAATACAAAAAGTATAATTAAAACGTTTTCTTGGATTTTTAATATGCATACAATAAGTGAGGGATTTATCAAGAGTAAACAAATATTAAAAATTAAATTATTTTTGCTTTTTTATCAACTACATATATCTTTTCTTTATAGAAAATAAATGTGGTATGGCTTTAATATAAGCAGCAGGTTGCCTTGCAAGCAAAACACGTTTGCCTTTTTACATTTATATGACGTACAATACGAATTTCTGGCATTTTTCTTAAACATAATGCAATAGTTATTGATGTTTGGGCTTGCAATATTTGTGTCATTTTTAGATATAAAAATATATGTATTCTAACTAAGCCCAAAAGACTAATGTGATATAAATATAACTTTTTTTGGTATCAGATAAAATTAATATAAATTAATTTTCAGTAACATCAATATTAAATTTTCCTTAAGGTATAATTTTTTTTATCTACTTTTAAAATTATCAATAAGCGTAAAAATAAATTTAAGAAAGAAAATCTATATTGCGACACGCATTTTTAATTTTTGTTTTTAATTTTTCTTTATAATTTTATAAAACATCTGTGTATACGTCTGATCTAAAAAGCGTAATATGAGAGCGCATAGAATAAGCTTATTAGAATATTTTTCTACCAATTATATTCTTATTAATTTAGATTTTATAAATACTTCCGAGTCAATTATGCTGATTTGACATGTTGCGAAACAACTTGACTGCGCAAGCAGCTGCTAGCTTCTATCTTGCTGCTTCTATACAAAGACGATGAAGAAATGCTTTACGATAAAAGAACGGTAGAGATTATTAGGAAGCTTGCCCAAATAGATTTAAATAAATGAATAGTTTACAAAAACTAAAAAACACGCTTTTAGAGTTAATCAAACTAAAAAGTAAAAAATAATTGTTAACATAAGAATAAAATGACTGACGAGAAAAGGGATGTCACTCTTCTAAAAGCGTGGGGTGCTCGATATCAATCGTTATAATTTTTCACTCGTTTCATTCCGAAATGCAGAGTTAGTTTTGAAATGTCATACAAAACACCCCACGCTTTTAGAACAGTGACATTCATTTTCTCGTCAGTCCTTTTATTCTTATGTTAACAGTTATTTTTTACTTTTTAGTTTGATTAACTCTAAAAGCGTGGTTTTTTTTTTTTTAGTTTTTTTAAACTATTCACAAGCAAACAAACATACAGGTGAAACTAATATAAAAGCGTATTAAAAAGGATCAACTGTTTTATTTCTGAAAGATGCCTGTAAATGTTTCTTTGCAGCTTAACTAGTGTATATGAGGAGAAACAGATTTCCAGGGGAAAAAGTCAGTTACATACAAACATGCAAACATACAGGTGAAGCTAATAAAAGCGTATTAAAAAGTAGAAGCAAAAATTACGATACAATAATGGTTTAACATAAAAATAAAAATAATAATAATAATGGTAATAAAGAAGAACGAGAAATGAAAAATTTCTTAGTTAGGCGAAATGAATGCGAAAACGAGTTTGACTGTGTCAATTATATCATAATAAAGCAAATATATGTTTATTCATTTTAAATAGACATTGAAAAAACTACTATTTATTTTGTTTAGACATTTACCTTGTTTTTGTGTAATGAAGATCTTCCAAATGATGCAGTTAAATCATAACACTGATATAACAGTTGATAGAAACCGGTGATACAGTGGATTGTCAACATTGTGTGTATTCATTTTCGAATCTTTATTTGAGACCGCCAAATTAGGTTGCATATATTACACATAGTTAACATCAGCAAATAACCATGTATATATTAAATATTGTTTAAAATTGGTACTGGATAATTAGTACCGGCTTATGTTAAATTCACTATTTATTATAGGAGAGTATTTTATTATAGGAGATTCAGTTCATACTACTGTGCCCAAAAAGTTATTTTTTTTTCAAAAACTCTTTATTTGTTCTTCCAAATTTATTTCATCGCCTTCAAAGTAATCCCCTCCAGACACAACGCCCTTTTGACAATTTCTTCCAATCCACAATGTATGCTAAAAAGTCATCGGCAGGGATGGCCTTCAAAGCGTGCGGCGATTCACGTTGAATCTCTTTAATAGACTCGAAATGGTGTCCCCGGAGTGGTCTTTTGAGTTTAGCGAATAGTCAGAAGTCACACGGTGTGAATACGGTGGTTGTGGAACGATATGGGTTTCATTTTTGGCGAAAAAGTGCAGTGTGAGCACTTCAGCACTGACAGGTTGATAAGTGTCAAAGAGCAAAACTAAAATCTCTAACGACTTTCCTTCGAAGTCCCCATAACACAATTTTCTCAGAATTTTAAAACGCCAAATTTTTATTTGGACTCTTTAAACATATAGATGCTTCTTTTTCAATTACTACTGTTAGTTCACACTCTCCCTATATATATATCTTGTTCAAATTTTCACGTTTCGTTCATTCACGCTCACGCCCATAAAATTAAATAGTTGGTGCTTGCAAACCTTCCATTTACAATTAGAGACCTTGCGGATGATGTTCGAATTTTCAAAAGGATCGGCCAATTCTAATTTGGGCTTCAAATGCGCCAAATCACGATAGGTATCGAATAAACTGAATGCGCCAGTTCACACGGCATTGTGTCTTCTTCGTGACATTTTCACCAAAAATGAATCCCCTATCGTTCCACAACCACCGTATTCACACCGTGCGACTTCTGGCTATTTCCTAAACTCAAAAGACCAATCCGGGGACACCGTTTTGAGTCAATTGTATAGATTCAACGTGAATCGGCGCGCTCTTTGAACGCCATCTCTGCCGATGACTTTTTAGCTTGCATTCAAGATTGGGAAAAAAAAGTTGGCATAAGTACATTGTGTCCGAAGGGGATTACTTTAAAGGCGACGAAATATATTTGGAAGAAAAAACTAAGAGTTTTTGAAAATAATAATAATTGATCTTACTTTTTGGGCACATTGGTACGCTTTTCTTGCACCACTCTTCATTATATTTCTATTTTAAATTATAACAGGAGGATATTCATATTTTGTTGAAGATAAAAGCCGAGAAGCGATCCAGGTTTGAATTAGTAAAAGTGAAGCTAATTAAATATTAAAAAAGAATTTGATTCAATGTTCTCCATTTTATTGCACACTAGAAGATCAAATCATGTGTCAAAAACGTGCAAATTTAGACAGGCTTATGCCCAAGGTAATGGCTGCGTGTTTCAGCTATCAAAGGTTATTAGTGAAACGTATGAACGTATTCAGGTTTATGGCCACTTTCCACTCAGATCAATGAATCAGTGTTTTGTTTTTTATCAGAGACAATTTTATTATCGCACCGAATGCGTTGATTTACCAGTCGCTTTTACTGGATTTAGCTTTATTAAATATTCATCGAAATATTAATATATAATTGGTGGGCTAGTAACGTAAACGTAAAAAGGACGAATTTTAATTTATAATTAGTTTATGTATTTTTTTAATTAATTTTTTTTATTTTTTGTCCAATACTTTTTAATTTCAATGTTTTCTATTTTTACGTAGTTGAACAAAATGAGAGCAATATTAAATTTATTAATATATGGACCATCGACTTCAGATATTTTTTCTAATATATATAGTTTAGTATGACCTATTGAGTTTTCATAAAAGTTTCATTTTATATTGCTGAGCCCAATCTCATACAAATTCCTGGTTGCTTTGTCGCTCTACAGTCATCTTCTGTCTCACGAGGGCTTAACAGACCGGGACCTACAGTTTAAAGTGGATTCCGAACCACTACAAACATCCATGGCACCGCCGGGACTCGAACCCAAAACCTATGTTACCGAGCGCCAGAGTGCTAGCCACTCGACCATTCAGGCCCTCCTGGTTGCTTTTCTGAGTCTAGATATATATTAGCACCTACGCAATTCTTTTTTTATCTCTACAATATAGATAAGCAAATAATTGTGATATATAAATTAATTGTGATTGTTGTTAAATAATATACTAAAAAAATACAAAAACCTATTTGGAGTACAATATATAAGTAAACAAACATTTTCTTAGACATAATTAAAAAAACCAGTAAATCAAAGTGGTTTGGCTTGTCGGTCTACCGTTATTTTTTGCACACTTTAAGCGCATTATACCAGGACCTACATTAGGTATTTTGAACCCCTAAAGCACATTCACACCAGGATTCGAACCGAAAGCCCGTAAAACCCATGACCAAACTGCTAGCCAATTTGCCATCAGGCCATATAAATTAAACCCCTTCGACGCATCAATTTTGCAGTTGGTTATTAAATAATATCAAAGTAAATATTAAAACACTTATCAAACTGATTTACCGTCATGTAATAAATTTATTTCCTGTTTTTACACTAGAATATATGTATATAAATTTTTCAAGGTTTTATTTATTTTTGTTCGACCAGTGAGCATGTTATATCCAATACATTCTGAGCTGTTTTAATCTAAAGTGCTATCTTTTTTCATTTTTTCAGATTATTAAATTTAAAGTTACATTTTTTATTCGAATATAGATAGTTTTTTCTAAACTACTTAAAAGTTAATATTCACGATATCAAATTAAGTCAGATCATCCATAACATTTCTAAACATATTGAAAAACTATCTACTTGTCCCTTATATTATGAGAAATAACAGAAAAAATAATAGCTATTTTTTTTTTTTTTCTAAAAGTGAAATAGACTTTTTTTTTTTAAATATAAAATTACCGTATTCAGCGTGGGCATGTCATATCAAATAAACTCTGTGCTGATCTAGTTTAAACTCTTTCTAAACAACTTAAAAGGTAAAATTCCCAATATCAAATTAAGTCAGATCCTGCATAAAATTTCAAATCGCATTGTAGAACTATCTACTTTCCTTCCTTATATTATGAGAAATAACAGAACAAAATTGTAGCTATTTTTTTTTTTGGAAAGTCAAATAGACTCGTTTTTTTTTAAAATAGAAAGTTACATATTCAGCAAGAGTACAAAATAACAGATTACATATACACACGATAAAAAAATTAAGATACCCAAGCATAAAAACAGCAATTAAGTCCTAATTATGGACTTGTCAGCGTTGTTGACAGGAGGAATTTTTTCAGCACGCTTTAACCAGATTGTGAAAAAAGAAAATAAAGTTATCTGAAAAGAAAAAAAAAAAGATTTGAAGCGTGGTAATTTAAACAATTGCTGAAAAAGGCAAATGATTTTTTTCCTCCATTTTTAATTGATGTCAAATACCAATGGAGAGTACAAAAAAAAGTATATATATAGCCTCACAAATCGGATTGTAGGGCTGTTTCCTCTGATTGCTTGGAGCACAGCTTTGCCTTTGCAAGATAACATTTTCATCGTCGCTTCTACTCCAGTAATTCCGTTACAAGTAATGCTGGAAGTGAGAGGCTTGCAATTTCTGACATGGCTGCTTAGGGTGCAAATGCATTTAGCGGAGGTATTCTCTGTAAATTGAGGTGATATTGATCTTTTTCTGCACCCAAATTCTTGTACACTTAACATAAATATAAACTTATCCACATGTGTATTAAGCTGTTTTTAATAATATTACGTTCGTTAAAAAATGTAAGAAAATGCGAAAGTGTATAAAAAATAAATATAATATAAATGTCTCAGAAAGTAACCACAGATAATGTATAAATAAGAAATAGCTTGGAGCATTTCCAAAAAAATACATTAGTACTGTCTATTAAATTTTGGCCGTCTACCAACATAAGGTTTATTACATTTTATTACTTCTACGATAATCGTTTTAGGATGTAGTGTTCCAAAATGAGTTATTCTTGTATGGGAAATTTATTACTAAGCATTTTTTATTCAAAATAAGATTCAGGAAAATAGTATTTGCACTAAATGAAGTTCCGAACATACATAACAAATTGAGATTACTTCAAGAACTAGATTATTTAAGTTGAAATGGGCAGAAAAATACATCGATAATAACATATAAATCACAAATCTCATTGAAGTTTTCATGCAAACTTATACTTACAAAACGTAATTATTCCATTTTTGTAAGTTCTGAAAATTCCTCTAAATATTTACTCTCTGAACATAAAATTCATAGATGTCTTTCAACCACCATTATAATTTTTTATATTTTTTTTTACTCTCATTGAAAGTTTAATGACGTATTACTTCCATATTTATACAAATTACATACCCAACTTCCTAAATGAACCTACATCATCACTTTTATCCTTTACATTCATCTATCTCATCTTGGAAATTGAGTCGAATCTGTTCATTATACTTCCTTCAAATTGGAAAGAAGAAGAATTGTTGGTCTATTATGGTCTACTTGTGTTGTTGTTGTTGTTTCTTATCCCACTCGGCTGGCCACGCCCACGAGCCCATACGTACTCATGATTGAAGGGAAGGAAGCAGCTTCTGTTGTGATAGAGCACCCGTATTTAGAAGTCTGATTTTGGCTCCGTGACGCTCTTACAGTCATAGGAGACCGGGACCTGCGGCTTAAAGTGGATTCCGAATCACTACAAACATCCATGGCTCCCCCGGGATTCGAACCCGAAACCTGCGGCACCGGGCGCCAGAGCGCTAGACACTCGGTCATTCAGGTCCCAAATTTGTGAATGCCAACGGCACGCGGTGTTCCCATGTGGTCACCCACCCACGTACTGACCGCGCCCAATAATGCTTGGGCAATGATTGCTTGCTACAACAACAACAACAAATAAAATGTATAGTACCGGTATGCCGCCGGGGTCTACTTGTTATTGGTCTATTATGGTCTATTTTTTATTGGTCTATTATGGTATATTATTAGTCTATTAATGGTCTATTTTATTAATATAATTTATTTGATTTTAGAAACATAAAATATAATAATAATAGAAAGTAAAGCAAATGATAATTAGTGGAAATGTTTTCAATACCAATATCCAAATGTATTATACGTTACATTAATTTCTACACAAAAATGCATATTATTTAAATGTTCCCTAGCAACCAAGGAGCTCCGTCAATCTACAAATCGTCGTCATCGTCATATTATTTAAATAAATTTAATTTTAAAAATTGTTTAAATAAAAATGCATATTATATAAGCCATTTTAATGAATATTTCGATTATAACATTTATTACTTGAAAAAAAAAAATATGAGCAAAAATTAATTCCAACTTTATTTACTGCATCCTTTGAAAAAAAAAATTATCGAAGATTTTATTCCAACTACTTGTTATTTAGGAATTACAATGCCTACAAATGACTGAATATTTTTTAGTTTTTTTTTTTTACTTTCATTGTAAGTTTAATGATGTATTGTTTCCATATTTATACAAATTACATATCCAACTTCCTAAATGAACCTACATCATCGCTTTTATCCTTTATATTCATCTATCTCTTCCTGGAAATTGAGTCGAATCTGTTCATTATACTTCCACCAAATTGAAAAAGAAGATAGAAAAGAAGAAATTTACCAATTATCATACATTTTCTTCCCTAGAAACGGATAAAAGAACTGATTCCGTCCTTTTAATAACAACAATGAGGAAAATACTTTTTATTAGATCTTAATCAGAAACTCTTGGATGGAATGCAGATTGTTTTATTCTTCCTATTCATCGTAATTGATTTCCCAGTCGAACAAACTACGCATTTTTTTTTAATATTTATTTATATTTATGAGCCAAAATCGATTACAAAAGAAAAAAGGTTTTTGATATGTTGATTTAAATTTGTAAGCAAACAAACACGAAATATTATGTTTCGTTGTTATTAATGAAACATTTCTACTTCTATTTGCTTTAAAAGCTTAATTTCTATTTCATTAAATTGATTATGTTTTCATGTTTATTCCTTTCCTACTATTAGTTCACACTCTCCCTATATATATATATATCTTGTTCAAATTTTCAATCGTTAATAAAGTACTTCTTATTCATCCACTCAAGTTCAAATACATCTCTTTGAATTTGTAGTGTATGACACTTCATGTTAGTACAGTTTTTTCAAATATTAATTAATTCATTAAATTTAATTAATTAATTTTAGTTTTTCTTAGATTTAAGTTGATTGTATCTAATAATAGATGGCGCTAGGTGTAAGAGAAAAATTTCAATATTATATGTAAAGGACTTTTCTGCAATATAGTGAAAAAAAAGTAGCAATTGACTTTAAAAAATGTTTTTTTACTTTACTTGTTTTCTAAATAAGGCAAGCTTAATTTTAATTTTCATGATGTTGTTTCTATATCAATCGCAATTGGTCTATAACTTTCTGATTGGTAATTCTGCATCATTTCGGAATTAGCTTTCGATGCTATCGTGCTATGCCATTCAGGAGGCAGTATATCAATACTACTACCAAAAAGTAAGACCAATTATTTTTTTCAAGAACTCTTCACTTTTTCTTCCAAATTTATTTTTATCCAATTTTTCGTACCAAAGAATTCCGTAAGCCACGGGGATTTTAAATTAAAAATTAGTCTTACTTTATGGACACAGTAGTAGTTAAGTTTGTTAAATAAATTTTCCAGAAACAGTACCAAACAATTTTTGAAATTATGAATTTGTTCCTTTGCCTAATCTAAAAGCTTATTCTAGCGTGTTACTGGAAAAGACATTATATAATATTTAGTAACAAAATAATTGTATGAGTGAAATATAATTGTGAGTTGTATATTTATAGAATTTCACCAATACAGAATTATTTTGCTAGAATTAAATCATAATTTAATATTGATTATTTACATTCTTGCTTTTTTTAGCAACGTTACATTTAAATACTATAATATAATAATTCTGAGCTATTCGTTAATTTAATATCAATGAATTTTATAATGTCAGTTGAAACACATCTATGAATTTAATGCTCAGAGAATAAATATTTGGATGATTTTTCAGATAATAATCATGGAATAAATATGTGGGAAATCAGTTTGAATGAAAACTTCAATGAGATGTGTGATTTATAAGCTATTATCTATGTATTTTTCTACCCATTTGAATATCTTCAATAAACTAGTCCTTAAACAAAATCCAATTTGTTATGCATGTCCTTAATTTCTTTGGTGCATTTTCTATTTTCCTGAATAATATTTCTAATAAAAAAAATGTTGAGTAACAAATTGCCCATACAAGAATAATTCATTTTGGTACACTACATCCAGAATCAGAAACTCTTGGATGGAATAGACACTACATTATCGTAGAAGTAATAAAATTTAATAAATCCTATGTTGGTAGATGGCCAAAATTTAATAGACAGTACTAATGTATTTTTTGGAAATGCTCCAAGCAATTTCTATCTGTGGTTCCTTACTAAAATATTTATATTACATTTATTTTTTATACAGTTTCATATTTTCTTACATTTTTTAAGAAACTTAATATTATTAAAAACAGCTTAGAACACATGTGAATAAGTTTATATTTATCTTTACAAACATGTTGAAATTCATTCTCCACTTGCCAGCGGAAAAGTGGGCAAGAATTTGGGTGCAGAAAAGGATCAATATCTCTTCAATTTACAGAGAATACCTCCGCTAAATGCATTTGCACACTAAGCAGCGACGTCAGAAATTGCAAGTCTCTCACTTCCAGCTTTATTTGTAACGCAATTACTGGAGCAGAAGCGACGATGAAAATGTTATCTTGCAAAGGCAAAGCTGTGCTCCAAGCAATCAGAGGAAACAGACCTACAATCCGATTTGTGAGGCTATATATATACTTTTTTTTTCTGCAACTTCATTGGTATTTGGCATCAATCGAAAATGGATGAAAAAAATTATTTGCGTTTTCAGCTACTGTTTAAATAACCATGCTTCTAATATTTTTTTTTGTTTTTGTTTATCTGATAAGAGAACTTTATTTTCTTTTTTCACAAAGTGGTGGAGGAGTTATAAAAAAATGAATCCTGTCAACAAAGCTGACAAGTCCATAATTACGACTTAATTGCTGTTTTTATACTTGGATATCTCATTTTTTTTACCGTGTGTATATGTAATCTCTGATTTTGTTCTCTTGCAAAAGCTGAATATGTAAGCCTATATTTAAAAAAAAATCTATTTCGAGTTTTAGAAAAAAAATAGCATTTTTTTCTGTTATTACTCATAATATAAGGACAGAAAATAAATTGTTCCAAAATATGATTAGAAATTTTATAGATAATCTGACATAATTGGATATTGTGAAATTTACCTTTTAAGTTTGTC